>VMDO01002919.1:138446-155315 GCA_007922755.1 Pedetes capensis | reverse complement strand
TCTTTTGCTGTGCAGAAGCTTCTTAATTTGATGTGGTCCCATTTATCTATTCTTGTTGCAATTTCTTGAGCAATTGGGGTCCTATTAAGGAAATCTTTTCCAATGCCTATATGATGGAGTGTATTGCCTATCTTGCCTTCTATGAGTTTTAAAGTTTCTGGTTTTATGTTGAGATCTTTTATCCATTTTGAGTTAACTCGTGTATATTGAGAGATGCGGATCCACTTTCATTTTTCTGCATGTGGATGACCATGTTTCCCAGCACCATTTGTTGAAGAGGCTAGTTCCTTTTCAAACTACAGATTTTTGGTCCATCTCATCTGAGGTTCCATGAGGGGAGAAGTAAGCCCTACAGAAAATGATTTCAGATATGGTTTTGTGATTTCTCCCAAGAATGACGGTACATGCTACCATTCAGAATGTCCTGGGGCTTGTTTGTTTTTGGATGGTACTGAGGAGTTGAACCAAGGGCCTCATTCATGCTAGGCAAGTGCTCTGCGACTCAGCTGTACCCTTTAGCCCCTTTATTTTCTACTTTTTAAAGATAATCTTGTTAAATTGTGGCTGGCTCCTTGGGGCATTTTTAATCTCTCTTGAGGACCCAGTTAGGAAGGATCTGGATGGTCATAAAATCTGTTTATTGGGTCACCACTATTAAAACAAAAACAAACCAACAACAACAACAACAAAACATGAAGTAGAATGAAATAGAAAATAGGGTATATTGCACATAGTAAGATTAATCAATCTCTGTTTTGACATTGGCGGTTTACGTTAACTGAAGGCCAAGATCTGGGAACATAATTTTTTAAAAAGGTTATGTTCCAAAATGAGATAGGAAAGTAAAGCCTTAGATTTATACATGTTAAACATTTTTGACAAATATTTTAGCCAAAATACTTTTTTGACATTGAGATTTCCACAGTTGGCTGGGGAGGGAGCTCAGTGGTAGAGCAAGTGCTTAGCAGTGGGGAGCCCTTGGGTTAGATCCCCTCCACCTCAGGGGGAGGGAGGGGAAACAGTTTATCCACATAATTGTAACATGAAATGAATTGAATACTAAAGAGTTAGAGTGTAACATTTTTTATTTGAAAAGTACAAGGAACTAAACCTAAAACTGGCTTTGTGAAGTAGGTGGTGAGTATGAACTTTCAGGCTGTGGGAGCAGCAGGCATTGCTGTGGCTCTTGAAGGTCTGTCTTTGATAAGTTAGCTTAGATCATATTATCTCAGTTTTTGCATTAGGTTAATTAATTCTCATGATTACCATGAAGTGAGGCACAAGCCTAAGCCTGAAAATCTCCTAAGTAGCTATTTGCTACCTTGTTACAGTATTCCCTTCCAGTTATTGAGACACTCATTCACAACATGTTGCAAGTAGTGAGGAAACTTGATACTGTTCTGAGGGATTTGGTTTCTTTCAGTATGAGTTGTTGGCAGCTGCTGGGTAGGGTGTGTTTTGTCTACCTCTGAAATCATTTACTGACCACTTGACTGTCTTAGTGTTATACATGGTAAAAAGACCCTGACAGGGATATTCACTTTATACCTGAGGAATTATTTCCCAGTTATGTCTCCAGTGATGCATTTGATAAGGTTGCTGGCGATTTATGTTGGGCAAGTACAAAGTAATGGGCATTTAATAGGTATTATATTTTACTTCTTGTATGATCATGCCATTAAGAAGATAGACTCTTAAATTTCCTAAACTACTGTCCTTTGAACACAAAAATTTAAAATGAATTTCCATTATTTGTAACACTTTTAAAATTCTATTTAAAAAATACTTTAAACATGGGTTACTACTGTTTTTTTGGGGGGGGGCAGAGGGCTTGGAAGTTCTAGCAGTATTTTGAGGCCTTGTCTCAGTTTCTTTAGCTCATCAATGTTTGTCACTAAAGGTCATAATGTTATTTGGAGGCTGTAATTAAAAACAAGAGTGCCACCTAAAAAGCAAAGTTTATTTTTGAGCATTAGGACTTCTCAGGTTTTTTTTTTTTTTTTTTGGTGCAAATTAGAATATGTATAGGTGAATTGTCGGCTGGGATTTAGCTCAGTGGGTAGAGCGCTGCGCTGCAGTCTCTGAGGACCCGCGTTCAATTCCCAGCACCGCAAAAATGGGAGAAGGGCCTGGCAATCCACTCCCAAGGCAATCCTGAAGCACTCAGCCATTGAAAACCCTATGAGGGTCGCTATGAGTCAGATACTGACTCAACGGCACCTAACAACAACAACAATAGGTGAATTGTGATGAGTGAATGGACTTAATTTTGTATTTAAAAAGTAGTGACAAAAATTTTTGACTTGTATTTAAAAACTGGTGACAAAAATTTCTGTTAATGAAATCAAGCTGCCTAAGTTGTCGTGGGACTGATGACCATGTATCACCCAAACACAATAATTCTTTATTAGAAAATCTTATTATCACAGGGTCATGTATATAAAGTGATCAAACTTAAGATGAAGAAATTTAGAGAAACTTTTATAAACCATTTCCTAATCTTTGCTTATTAAAAATTTACCATATATTTGGGATTGTTTAAATTTTGCTTGCATAGTTATTATTTGCTGTTTTATTTTGTGTTTAGAAAAAGAACATTTGGAATGAAATAATATGTCTGAAATTTGCTTAAGTGTGTGAAGATGCCATCTGTTCGTTTGGGGGTAGATAATGGTGGGGAAGATGGATGATAAAAGCATTTAAAATTGTTAAGGCTCTAACTTAAGCTACTAAATGATGTCATTCTTTCCTTTGCCAAGTATAATGTATCTTATTTTAATGTTTAAACACAAAGGAATAAATTGTTCCCATGTTGAAAGGTAAGATAAAAGGCAATGGATGTTCATATCTCGGTATCTAATTTGTATTACTGATCAGTGGCATTACTGCTGTGCCATTTAATTATATTCTTTTTCTGAAAACCTAATTTGTATGTTGACACAAATGCAGAATAGATGAGAAAATCTGGCATGTCTGTGAATGTTTTGTTGTATAATATCTGCTTTTCTTAATTGTTTTTAACATTCAGTTAGGATAATTTGTTATGAATGTGTTTATGGCTTACCACAGCATATTAGGTAAAATTAACTGGCATCACTTTATCACTGTGAGTGCTGTGCATTTTCCTATCATTTAGATTTATTTTATTTGTATGTCTGATGAAATACAGCCTAGAGACTGTTGGACTTCCCTGGTGCTTCATGGAGGAGAAAGATACTAAATGTGAGATTGTTGTGTGAGTTTAATGGTAGCCAGTAACCTTGTAGACATGTGTGTGTGTGTTTGTGTGTGTGTTGATGGTGCTGGGATCCAACCTAGGCAAATGTTCTTCCACTGAGCTGCACTGCCCAGTAATCTTATAAAGGCTATCCTGGGAATTACTGAACTACACTGTCATTCAAAATACACTCAACAAATACTGAGACCCTCCTGCAGTGATAGGCATGGTGCTGCTCAAAATACAAAAGTAAGAATGCTCCTCTCCTCAAGTTGCTGTTTTATCAGAGGCTTGGTAGCCACATGTCAGGGCTGAATAGGGAATTCAGACATTGGCTAAGGACTGCACTATAAAATCTTTAAGGGAGAATTCCTTAGAATCCTTGGTCTGTGACTTTGGTGTGAGAACAGGAAATACAGAATAGGAATTAAGAGGGGTGTATGTTTAAAAATAAAAGAATGTGCTAGCAGTTACTTAAGGTGGTGTCTGAGGTTTAGAAATATAGAAATGCAGACATACTAGATTTGAATTGTGAATAAAAATAAAATGTGAATCAAATTCTGGATGTTTGAAATAAACTACATGATAAAAATTATTGTATTTCAAGTCCAGGTCTTTGAAGAAGTTTAGAATTTGATTGTTCTTCTAAAGATTTGAGATTCTAGTAGCCATACTAGGAAAAGCTTTTAAATGGGTAATTCAGTTTTAGTGATTGTAATTTTAAAAAACCTGAAAATGATTTATTAGGCAGTACATCTAGAATTGTTTCTTTATTTTCTAAATGAGTTTGATACATGAGTTTAAGAAAGAAAATTCTCATTTAATTCAAAGTGATCTTAGATTTCATTTTTTTTTTCAGTAGCTTACCTATGCTTATTAACACTTCTTTTGTCATATAGGATTGGAGTGCAGAATATTCTGCCTATTTAGCTACTCTTTTAAGCACCAAGATTTTTTAAACTTAAACTTGTTTGTTTGTTTGTTTATTTGCAATACTGAGGAGTTGAACCTAGGGCCTCACACATGCTTTTGCAAGTGCTATACCACTGAGCTGCATCCCCAGCCCATTTTTTCCTGTGTGTGTGTGTGTGTGTGTGTGCACGCGAGCGTGTGTGGTACTTGGGGGTTGAACCTAGGGTCTCGCACATACCTTGCAAGGGCTCTCCTACTGGGCTGTACTCCCAGCCCATTTTATTTTATTTTTTATTTTGAGTCAGGGTCTTGTTGAATTATGCAGGCTGCCTCTGGCCTTGAGCAGACGATCCTCCTGGCTCTGCCTCTGGAGTCACTAGTATTACAGGTGTGCACCACCACACCTGGCTAAGACATAAAATTTTAAAATGAATTCTGAAATACTTGAAGTAAACTTGAATTTAGGTGGCACACAGAACATAATTTAGCAATGCCATGTTGGTTCAAGACTTCTTAAACATCAGTGTACTCTGAGTGAGAAGGAGGGAGCAAGGGAACAATGGCGCTCTATTAAACTATTTGCCCTGGCCTGTGCTGAAGACCTCAGACTGTCTTGCTTTTTGAAGCAGTTTTTGTGTTTGCATTTTGTAATTTTTCTGTCTCTTAGGCTATTAGCTGCCAGTGGACATTTATCATTTAGAAGTTAGTTGCCTTTTAAATTTACTGCTTGAACTATCTGCAGGCTAAGAAACTATGTAAACAAGTGATTAGTTTATTTCATAGGTAAGCAGTTGAATTTGCCCAGATTCTAAATCCTAGAATTGTGGTGCATATTTGAATGTTCAGAATAATTGATCATGATCAACATTGTGAGGGGTTTTTTAATTTTAATTTTTTTTTTCAGCACTTGGGGGTTGAACGTAGGACCTAATACATATGTTGCAGGTGCTCTCTACCAGTGGGCTACACCCCCAGCCCATTTTTTTTTTTTTATTTTGAGTCAGTATCTTGCTAAATTTTGCAGTCCGCCTCTGGCCTCAATCTTGAAATCTTCCTGTCTCTGCCTCCCAAGTGGCTGGATTACAGGTGTACTGTACTGTACTTGGCTGTGAGATTTTTTATTTTTTATATTTTTGGCGTGGGGGCATTTTTCAGTCAGGGACTCACTGTGTAGCCCAGGCATGCCTAGAACTCATGACTCTTCTGCTTTAGCCTCTCAGGTGGTGGGGCTACAGGCATGCATCACTGTGAGGGTTTTTTGTTTCTGTTTTTGTTTTTTTTCCCCCTTTTTCTTTTGTGGCAGTTGGGCAGGGCCTTGCACATACTTTGTAAGTGCTCTACCACTGCATCTCCAGGCCATTTTTAATTTTTATCTTAAGAAAGGATCTGGCCTTGAATCTGTAATCCTCTTGCCTCCGCCTCCCGAGTTACTTGATTTACAGGCATGCGCCACTGTACTTGTCCTTATTGTGAGATTTTGAAGAAATATTCTACTCCTATATAGCTGAGGGCCCCTCACTGAACCTTCAACTCTTAAATCCTTTTAAAGTATTTTTCTTCCTATAATTTTGTGGTCTTAGTAGCCTGTCATTCCTTTTCCAATCATTTTTAGCAAAAATGTAGGTCTCCCACCAGTTCATGGTGGGATCTTCTTCTTTTTGCCTTTTCATTGGCTTTATGCCCTCTCCTTATTGATCAACTTGTGTAATGTTTGTTCTAGGAGCTGCTTCCTTTCTGTTTTGTCTTTTTTGTTGAGGGGCCTGGGCTCCTTCCTCAGGTCTGCCTTGCATTTATTTCTTCACTCCCACTGTTGTCCTCTGTTAGCTGAATGTCCGGATCAAACCACGTGCAGTTCAGAATTGATTTTGCTTTGATTGTGACTGTTGAACATCTTCTCCCTTCCTGTCCTGTCCCCGCTCTGAGTTCTGACTGGAATACTGGAGCATCACATTAAACAGCTTCCCCTTTCTTAGTGTTCAGTGGCTGGCTGTCCTTTGTGTAGGGTATTTATTTTTTTACTTTTTATTTTTTACTTATATATGTATTTTTGTGTGGTGTTGGGCATTGAACCCAGGGCCTTGTGCTACACAAGTGCTCTACCAGCGAGTTATACTCCCAGTCCCTATATTTTCATTATTAAATGAGGTGGTTACTCCTGACATACTCACTGTCTAATATCAGAAGGGATTGCAGCCTCTTTGAGGCAGGGTTCAGGAAAATATCCAGCTCTTCCTTTTTGATGTATCCTTCCTTTAACTCATCCCTAATCCCATTCTCCTTTCCTGGATTTGTCAACATCCTGTCTGTTGGTTGCCTTAACCATGGTACCTTTCAGCTTCCGTGCTCTTCTAACAGTGAGTGTTGACTCCTTACAGGTGTTCTTTTCCCACAAGAGCAGGGTAATGACTGTAAAGAGAAATGTGTTGGGGGAGGACAAAGAATAAAGCAAACCAAAGTAATGGAGAAATTAGTAACCATAAGTCACTTATACTTTTTCCATCAGTTGCTGAACCTCAGTTGTTTTTAAATATGTGAAATGGAGATAATGATACCTACTTAAGGGGGGAATTTGTTAGAATGAAGTTCTAGCAGGTAAATGTACATTAAGTTGCCAGTTAACCTTTCTTCCTTATTTACAGGTACAGCTCTTCCTTCAGCACTTAATAAACTTTCCATATTTATGAGGAAATGTGGCTTACATCAGTACTTGTTAACAAAGTAGTTTCAGATTTAATTGCCCTACTTATTGTTGTAGAATGTTATCTGGTTATGTCAGGGTGGGATAATACTCCAGCTGATTATAGTACCAAGAATAAGAATCAGAGGTTCCTAATGCTGTACATTTCAGAGTACTGTTTTTAACGCTTAACTGGTATCATGCTCCTGGGGTCAAATATCACTCCATGGCATGGGTACCTGCCCTTAGGTAAGTGCCACTGCACCCTGTGCCTGGCACCCACAGGGGACCTACTTTGATCCCGTCATACCATTTAAAGATTAAAATGGATGCTACATGTATGAAATTTGGTGAAATCATTTCTGGTAATCCACGTTAACATGCATTCTGAAAACTTCCTGTGATCATGTAGCAGTCTCTGACTTTCAAGTGACTAGACGTAGTACTTTAAGGAAAAGACTACTTATGCGAAGATAGCTCTTTAAAAAATCTCATTATTTTCTTACTTAGTAGCTCTGTCTAGTGGACACAAAATTAACCAGGGGGGCTGTGGATGCAGTGCAGTGATAGAGTGCTTGCTTAGCATGGCAAGGTTGTGGGTTCAGTCCCATGGCTTTGATCCCTGGAAATAAAAAACAAAAAACATCACATTTCCTATCAATAAACTTAACTTTCCACATTTTTCTATAGACAGACACTCCACCAGGAATGGATTTACAGTCATGGTGTCCTGTTATAAAGCAGGAAGGCGACCATGTTTCCCAGACGCATTCGTTTCTGCACCCTAGGTGAGTGAATGCTCCTTGGTTTGTCTGTTTATTCACTTAACAGCTGTCTACCACGTAGTGGGCTAGGAGCCAGTAGTTTATTTAGTTTTAGGCTTTCTAATTAATAAGTTATCTTTGAAAATTCAAAATTGTTTTTTTAGACCAGTGTATTGGGATTTTATATTTTATGTTTCAGATTGTCATTATAAGGACATGATAGGAACGTTATATTGGTTAGTTACTCATATTAGAAAAATTCAAAGGAAGAATCTAAAATGAAATGAGTTGTAAATTACATTAAATATTTGAGATAACCTTTACTTGATGTTTGTATGTTTTTCCTAGAAATAGGTCATTTCCTTTCTTTGCTCGTGGAAAAAGTGGAAGTTCTTTAATTTCCTTATTTAATATCAAGAGGTAAACCAACTCTTCAAGAGTTAGGTGTGCAACTTCAGTATTTTCAAAAAGAAACACTCCTGAAACTTGGAGCATTTATTTATTTATTTATTTATTTATTTATTTATTTGCAGTTATAGGAGTTTGAACTCAGGGCCACTTTGCTAGTACTATACCACCAAGCTGCACCCCCATCCCCTTCTTAAAAATTTTTTCATGTTGAGACAGGGTCTTGCCAAGTTACTCAGGCTACCTCTGGTCTTGAACTTGTGATCCTCCTGCCTTCCCCTCCTAAATCTCTGGGAACGTAGGCTTCCACCACTGTGTCTGGCAAAACTTGGAGCTTTTATAATAGCTATACCCCTCACAACCATGCTTTCCTATTTTCAATAAACGTGACTATGTTATAAGCTTTTTATTTATTGAGTTCTTGATTTTTAATCTGCTGCTGTAAATCTGTAATCTCCCCAAGCATGATTGAAGAATCTGTCTTATTATTTATACTTGTAATAAAATAACTATCATACTTGTTGATTTCAAAGTAAGTCTTTTGAGCACTATGAGACCTATGAAGTATTTTTGTTTTATAAGCAGAATCTTGAGTTTTCAGATCCAGCTTTAAGCTGATTAATAAAACGGAGCAATTTAGCTGGCCTACACAAAGAAAGTGAGATGTTCACATTCGTTCTATGAGTCTTGCAGGTAATCTACTGAGCAATTTTATGTGAGCTTTGAGCAAAATTGGTAGTTCTTTTCAATCTTAATTTTGCAAGTTTATTATTGCTATATCATTAAATAGGTTTGCTGTTGTTGTTAGGTGCTATCAAGTCAGGTCCAACTCATGGTGACTCTGTACAACAGGATGAAAGATTCCCCGATTCTGTTAGGCACACTATCTTTTTTGTGTTTAAGGTCAATGTTGCATCCACTGTGTCAATCCATCTAGTTGAGGGTTTTCCTTTTTTTGTTGACCTGCCATTCTCACAAACATGATGTCCTTCTCCAGGAATTGGGCCCTCCTGACTACATGTCCAAAATACATAAGATGCACTCGAGCCATCCTTGCATCCAAGGAGCACTCAGGTTGCACTTCTTTTAGGACAGATCTGTTGGTTCTTTTTGCAGTCCATGGTATATTCCATATTTGTTAATAGCACCATAATTCAAAAGCATCAGTTCTTCTCCTGTTTCCCTTATTCAGTGCCTATATTTCCCAACCATATGATGCTTGTGTGTTGCTGTGGTGCTGAAAGCTATGTTACGGTTATTACAGATACCAGCAGAGTCACCCATGGTGGACAGGTTTTAGCTGAGATTCCAGACTAAGACAGACTAGAAAAAAGAATATGGTAACTCACTTTCAAAACAATGAGCCATCAAAAACCCTAAGAATAGCAGAGAAACACTGTCAGATATAGTGCTGGAAAATGAGCCCCCTGAGTTAGAAAGCACTCAAAAGATGACTGGGAAAGAGTGGTTGCCTCAAAGTAGAGTTGACATTAATGGCAGAAATGGAGTAAAGCCCCATGGACCTCTATTTGCTGATGTGGGACAACTCAAAATGAGAAAGAACAACTGTAGACAAGCATTAATCAAATAGGAAGTGCTAAAATATTTTAAGAAGGTTACTCTCTGGGGTTTGATACGAGGAAAACTGCCTAGTAGCTGGGAGCTCTCATTGGCCTGCTGTGGATCAGGCCATAGCCATGCAGTGGGTGATTAAAGCAGCCCCACTATGCCAAACAGCAAGGATCCCTGTTTTGAAGGGCTGTGGACTCCAAAACTGTCCTCCAAAGTACCGGACTATCTCTTCTTTTTCTGGAATAGACCTTACCTACTATGCAGAGCTACTAAACAGCTCTGTGAAGTGCTTCGTACTTTTAGTTCTTAGGTTATTTTGAGGGAAGGGAAGAGACTCATTTTCTTTCTCAGTGAGTATCTTTCTAGTGCTTTGAAATTACCCACAAAATTACAAAAAATCCCTTCTAATTTTTTTTTAAGTCTACCTTTTTACAAGAAATCTTTCACCCTTCGTTTCTGAGTCGTTATATTGTCCGTTTTGATTAAAAAAAATGAGCTTAACTATACAAAGATAGCACATATTTTGATTTTTGCCTAAATGTGATATGTAATGTGTCTTATTTTACCTTTCTTTGTTTTCAGCTACTACTTGTACATGTGTGATAAAGTGGTTGCTCCAAATGTGTCACTTACTTCTGCTGTATCCCATTCTAAAGAGGTCACAAAGACAGAGGCAAGTAAGTCCGTACCAAGACAGCCAGAGAAGCCTCACAGTAGTAAGCATCAAAAAATAGTGTCTTATCCAGATGTCTCACTGGAGGAACAGGAGAAAATGGATTTAAAAACAAGTAGAGAGATACGTAGCCGTGTAGGTAAGTATTCAGAATCAGATGTCTAATAAACATATTTATTCAGCGTTTTATTTATTTATTTTTGTGGTACTTGGAGGTTGAACCCCAGGCCTTGCACATACCTTGCAAGTGCTCTACTACTGGGCTGCACCTCCAGCCCATTTTTATCTTTTGTTCTTGAGGTAGGGTCTTGCTAAGTTACACAGGCTTTCTCTGGCCTCGAACCTGTGGTCCTCCTGCCTTTGCTGAGATTATAGGCTTGAGCCACTGCACCCAGTTTTATTTAGCATTTTAAAAGAGCTTTTCTATTTAAGGTAATTTTCTAGATAATTTAAGATTTTACTTAAAAAAAAGCTACTTTTCAAAACTCCAAATGATTTCATTGAGCCTCAGTTGCTGTACTTTTCTGCAATGGTGATAGCCTGTGGAGGCTAATGAGATGGCTATATACAGGCTATGTGACTTCATATTGCAGATGATTTTTGTCTTTTTTTCCTCCCTGCCTCCTCTTGCTGTTCTTCAGTCATTTTCTGTGAACTGGAAATCCACTCCCAAGGCAATCCCGAAGCACTCAGCCATTGAAAACCCTATGAGGGTCGCTATGAGTCGGATACCGACTAGACGGCACCTAACAACAACAACATACATAATGAATAGCTGTTATGTATAGAACTCAGGGAAATTTACTTATACAATAAAACCAGAATTGAAAGCCAGGCAGATTGCATAAATGCAGAATGCCGACTGGTCATCTAAAAGAAAAAAAAAACAATCTGCCTGTTTACCATGCCTTTTAAAATACTGTGGACCAAATGAGACATATTCACTCAAGTGCTGCCTATTCCATGTACATTCCATGTAGTAGGACAGTTTTACTTTGTGTCTAGACAGTAACAGTTATTTCAGTTGGTTGGAGCAATTGGACAGTCTTCTGCTTATTTAACTATTTTCATATAGAATTGAGATCCTTGAGAGTTTTCTATACTTTGAGACTTTTAAAACTTAGCCTCATGTTTTGTGGCACCTACTTGTAATGCCATTGATTTGGAAAGTTGAGGCAGGAGGATAACAAGTTTGAGGCCAGAGGCACACTGCATGATTTACCAAGATCCTCCTCAAACTAGGCCCTGATTCAATCCCCTAGTATTACCAAGAATAAAACAAAACAAAACAAAACACAGTTTCCTTTGGACTGAAATATGGTAAGCAATCAATAATGTATCATTATATCTTTTTCTTTTTTTTGCAGTGTTGGGAGTTAAACCTAGGGACTCACTCATACTTTGCAAGTGCAAGTGTTCTGCTACTGGGCTGCACCCTCCAGCCCATTTATTTTATTTATTTTATTTATTATTATTATTATTATTATTTTTTGGAGTTCTGGCGGTTGAACCCAGGGCCTTGCGCTTGCATGCTCTGCAAGTGCTGGACCACTGAGCTGCACCCCCAGCCTATGTTTTTACTTTTTGAGACAGGGTCTCGCTAAGTTACACAGCCTGCCTCTGGTCTCAAACTTTGATCTTCCTACCTCTGCTTCCCAAGCCACTGGGATTACATGTGTGCACCACCGCACCCGGCCCCATTTTTTATTTTTTGCCTTGAGACAGGGTCTTGCTAAGTTACACAGGCTACCTCTGGCCTCGAACCTATGATCTTCCAGCTTCTGCCTCTTTTTTTTTTTTTTTTTTTTTTTGTGGTACTTGGGGGTTAAACCCAGGGACTTGCGTTTGCATGCTTTGCAAGTACCACTGGGCTGCACCCCAGCCCATTTTTTTTACTTTTTGAGACAGGGTCGGGTCTTGCTAAATTATGCAGACTGCGTCTGGTCTTGAACTTGTGATCATCCTGCGTCTGCCTCCTGAATTGCTGGGATTACAAGTGTGTGCCATCACGCCTGGCCTGTTTCTGCCTGCTTCTGCCTCTTGAGCTGTGGGGACTACAGTTGTGAACCACTGCGCTTGGCCTTCATTATGTCTTATTTGTATTGTATTTTGTTTCCCAGATTCTAGTGATTTTTTTTTTAAGTTGAGATATAATTACATGCCATAAAACTTTAAGGTGTACATTTCAGTGTTTTTTGATATAATCTTAAAGTTGTGCAACCACCGTAATTATTTAATTCTGGAACATTTTCCTCACTCTCAAAAGAAACCCTACAATCCTTTAGCAGTCACTTCCCATTTTCCTTCGCCCATAGCTACTACTCTATTTTCTGACTTTACAGATTTGCCTATTCTGGACATTGGATATAAAAAGAACCATACAAATGGGGCATGGTGGCACATGTCTGTAATCCCAGCAACTCAAAAGACTGAGGCAGGAAGATTTCAAGTTTGAGGCCAGAGGCAGCCTACGATAATTTAACAAGACCTTGTCTCAAAATAAAAAGTGAAAAGTGGGCTGGGGGTGCAGCTCAGTGGTGGCAGAGAGCTTGCAAAGCATGTGTGAGACGCTGGATTTAAGGCCCTACCATCTTGTACTGAAAAAAAAAACAAAAGTTATGCAATACATGGCTTTTATGTCTGACTTCTTTTGCTAAGTATGTTTTTTCACTTTTTTCCATATATCAGTGGTTTTCTTTTTATAGTTTGATAATAGTTCATTGAATATACCATATTGTGTTGATCTTTTTTTAGTTTATGGAGGATATTTTGCATTGTGTCTACTTTTTAGCTATTACAAATAATGCTATGAACACTTGTGTACAAGTTTTAATGTGGACATATGTTTTCAGTTATTTTGAGTATGTATTTATAAGTGGAACTCCTAGGTCATATGGTAATTATGTTAACGTTTTGAGGGACTGTCAAAAATAATCCCATTTTATATTATCTAGTAGCTTATGAGCCTGCAGCTGTAGCCCTGTGGCATCCGATCCCGTCAGATCTCGGAAGCTAAGCAGGGTCGGGCCTGGTTAGTACCTGGATGGGAGACCGCCTGGGAACACCAGAAGCTGTAGGCTTGGGAGAAGGACCTGGCAACCCCCTCCCAAAAATCAATCTGCCATTGAAAACCCTGTGAACAAGAAAGAAGCACTGACAATAGTGTTTCCCCTGTTGTACAGAGGGTCGCTATGAGTCGGATACCGACTCGACGGCACCTAACAACAACAACAACAACAACAAGTAGCTTATGAAGGTTTTAATATCTGCATATCTTTGTCAACACTTGTTATTGTCTTATCATGAATATAGCCATTCTAGTGGTTATGAAGTGGTATCTCCTTATGATTTTGATTTGTAATTCTCCAGTGACTAATTGAGTATCTTTTTACATTTTCTTGGACATTGGATTTTTTTAGGAGAAAAGTCTTAATTCAGATCCTTTGCCTGTTTTAAAATTGAGTTTTCTCTTTACTGTTGAGTTATAAGAGTTCTTTATATATTCTGGATCCTTATCTCATATATGATTTGATGTTCTTCAGTTATCTTTTCACTGTCTTGTTAGTGACCATTGAGGCATGTAAGTTTCAATTTTTGTGAAATCCAGTTTATCTATTTTCTTGTGTAAGGTGTCATAACTAGGAAAGCATTGTCTAGTCTGAAGTCAGGAAGATTTATATTTAAGGGATTTAGCTATTACATTTAGGTCTTTGATCTTACATGTAGGTCATTTTGAGTTAATTTTTGTATGTGATGTGAGGACCAGCTTCATTTCTTTGCATGTGAATATAGTTTTCCATTTGTTGAAAGACTATTCTTTTCTGATTGAATTGTTTTGGCACCCTCAGAAAAAGCCAGTGTCTTTGTATAATTATAAAAGTATGAGTTTATTTCTGGACTCTGAATTTTTTTCCCCTCTGTATTTTTGATGCAAGTGTCTTATTATATAGCCTAGGCTGGCTTTATGGTTCTCCTGCCCTAGTCTCCCAAACGCTGTATTTAAAGGTTTTTCCCACCACTCATCTTGGACTCTTGAAATTTTTTCCTCTGATTTATATATCTGTTCTGATGTCAGTACCATGAATAGTTTTTATTTCTGTGGTTTTGTTAGTAAGTTTTGAAATTGGGAGTTGTGAGTTCTCCGATTTTGTTATTTTTCAAGATCATTTTGGCTATTTTGGATTTCTTATATTTCCATATGAAAGAATAAACTCATCAGTTTCTGCAGAAATACAATGGGATTTTGATTGGATTGTATTGAATAAGTCAATTTGAGAGTATTGTTGTATTAACAATATTAAGTCTTCAGTTCATGAACATGGGATATCTTTTCATGTATTCAGGTTTTTAATTTGTTTCAGTGATTTTTTTTTAATAGTTGTCATTGTATACATCTGGTACTACTTTTGTTAAATTTTTTCCCTAAGTACTTTATTTTTTATTTGATTTTTAAAATAGAATTATTCTCTTAATTTCATTTATGGATTATTTCAGTAGTGATATTCATACTTTGTTATTTGATTTTTTTTTTCCTCTCAAAGATCCATCAATCTCAAATAATTCTACAAGTAAAAAGAAATCTGAGTCTACTATTTATACCTTCATAAGAGACTCAAGCAAGCATGATGCTGCATCTTCATCTCCACTTCTTGTCAATGATGTTATTTGTGAGGATGATAAAGGAAAAATTATGGAAGAAGTAATGAGAACTTATGTAAAACAACAGGAGAAGCTGAACTCAATTTTGCAAAAGAAGCAACAGCTTCAGATGGTAAAACTATTATCTAAAGAGTAGTCCATTACTGTATTAGTCACTTTGTCATCCCTGTGGCAAGGAAACTGACTGAGGCAAACATACAGGGGAAGAGATATTTATTGGGGGCTCACAGGTAAAAGAACAGTTCATAATGGCAGTGGGACAAGTGTGGCAATGGCAGGGCCTGTGGAGGTGATGTCACAGCATATCAGAACAGGATCAGAGAGAGCTTACGGAATCAGGGGTTTGGGTAAAAACCTCCAAAGGCCCGCCTGTAATGACTCATTTCTGCCAAGCTAGATCCTGCCTCCCAGGGTTCCTAACCTCCTAGGACAGCACCACCAGCTGGGGAGCCAACATTCAAACACATGACCTTTGGAGGGCATTTAGATCCAAACCGTAACACTCCACTGCTGGCCCCCAAATGCCATGGCCATCTCATAATTCAAAATGCGTTTAGTCCTACTTTAAGAGTCCTGAAAGTGTTCACAGCCTCAACTGTGTTCAGAAGTCCAAAGTCTGCACTGAGATTTAAGGCAAACTTAGCTTGAGCCCCTGTAAAACAAAAATCAGGTTATATACTCTCAGCATGCAGTGGCACAGAGTGACCATTCCCATTCCAAAATGGACGATGGGGGCACAGAAAGGAAAGACTGGTCCATAGCGAGACTGATATCCTGCTGGACACACAAGGTGCTGTCAGTTCCGATCTGGCCTCTGGTACATGCAACATCATCTGAGCTTAAATGAGTTTATGTGACTCTACCAATCTGGTCTTGTTATTTCCAGCACACATTGTCCTCCTGGGCTGGATTCAGTTTTTGCTGGCAGTTTCCCTTGGCAGATGTTTCATGGTGTTGGCATCTTTAACATCCGGGGGTTTCCATTGGTGCTTAGGAGCCACCCACAAGCTATATGCACCAGCCCTTCAGAGGTGCTCCATGGGGCACCCAACCTTGGTCTACATTGCCTGACATTACAGGCTATGTTTTGGAACTGTGGTGGCAGCCTTTATAATCCCTTAACTCTTGTATTCTTCATATGGATAATGCCAAGATTTGCTGCTGGATGGAGAGGTAGCTTCGCCCTTCTGAACCATTGCTGTAGCAGCATCCTCTGTATGCTCAGCCTGAAGAACCATTTCCCTAGGTGGCCCCTTTCCAGCAGGACTTCCCAGAGGATTTGCTCTTCAGACACACTCTTTTCATACCCTGGAGCCTCAGATGGGAAGGATCTGGCCAACTCCTTCTGAGGGAATTTCTTTTGTCCCAGTGAAAAGGTCAAGACTTCCCTTCACTGCAGCTTATCTCTTTAACACAGCTTATTTCTTTAACGTGGCTTCCTTGCCTGGATAGCCCTGTCTGCAGTAAAGTTAGACAAGCTGCAGCCTTTTCCCTCTTTAAACTGCACATTTTAAAAGTTTTTTTTTGTGCCTTTTGCCCCATTTTTTTTTCATAAAATCTGGCAAAATAGCAAACCCCAACCATGCCACATTTCTATATTCTGCTACCCTCGTGATATTTCCTCTGCCAAGTTAACTAGTCCATTACTTTTGAATTTAGCTCACTTAAATCTTTAGGACGTGGACAAATTGCAGATAAACTCATTGCTAGAATATAACGTGACTCACCTCTGCTCTTGTCCAATAGAGTCTTCATTTTCTTCTGAAACTCTGGGCTCTGTCTACATTTTTTTGTTGTTGGTTTGGTTTGGTTTGGCTTTTTTTTTGTTTTTTTTTTCCCTTTTGTTCCTGGGTTTTTTTTTTTTTTTTTTTTTTTTTTTTTTTTTTTTTTTTTTTTTTTTTTTTTGGTTTTTTTTTTTTTTTTTTTTTTTTTTTGAGACGGGGGCTTCTACTATAGCTCAGGGTGGCCTGCAACTTTCTATGCAGAC
>VMDO01002919.1:126844-138346 GCA_007922755.1 Pedetes capensis | reverse complement strand
TTCTGATCTTCCTTATTCATATCAGAACTTCCCCTCAAAGATCTGCTTACAGTATTTCAGGGCTTTTCTTGCCCCTGTCTCCAGACTTCCAAATTCCTCCCCAAAACAGGTTCCAGTAGCCTGGGAACCACATGGTTAGGTTTCTACACAGCATTAACCCCTCTCTCCAATACCACATTTCTGTAATGTCAGCTGGTACATTGCTGTAGCAGAGAAACTGACCAAAATGAACTTAGGGAAGGAAGTATTTATTGAGGGTTCATGGTTAGATGATCAGTCCACAATGGTAGCAAGACTTCTTGTTGATAACCTCACAGCGTGATGGATCAGGATGCAGGGGGATGCATTAGAACCAGGAGTCCTGGGAAAAACTTCCAAAGGCCTGCCGCCAGTGCATGGCCTCTGCCAAGCTAGATCCCATCTCCCAAAGTTCCTATAGCCTCCACACAAGCACCACTAGCAGGGAATGCAGTATTCAAACGCATGACCTTTGGGAGACAAATAGTTCTAAATGATAACAATTACTAAAGGATACTTTTGCATATTTTTAGTAGGAAATTCAAGATGAGATGCTGCAAATGTACTTATAAAATTTTTAGAGAAAATAGAATTTCATGATAATTGCTATAGAAGCAAGATGTAATATGGTCTCTGAATTTTAAATGTTTTCTGCATTTTTCATAAACTGAAATTTTTAGCATGATAGAAATAAAGTAAAAATTGTTTTGTAATTCTTTATATTACAGGAAGTGGAAATGTTGAGTAGTTCAAAAGCTATGAAGGAACTCACTGAAGACCAGCACAATTTGCAGAAAGAGCTTGAATCTCTGCAGAACGAACATGCTCAAAGAATGAAAGAATTCTACGTTGAACAAAAGGACTTAGAGAAAAAGTTGGAGCAGGTAATGAAGCAAAAATGTACCTGTGACTCAAATTTAGAAAAAGACAAAGAGGCTGAATATGCAGCACAGGTAAGAATTGTTCAGTTTGTTTGATGGTGCCCTTTCAACATGGGAATGGAAACTGTTACTTTCAGTGGAAGGAGTTACTTTTTGTCAAGTGAAGCTTGATGTCAAAATAGATAATTCTATTGAACATAATTTTATGCTGGATTGTCCAAGATGATTTTTTTTGACCTTTATTAAACTTTTATTGGGATTCTGTAATTTAATTACCTTAATTGCCAATCTCTAGTTCTCTGAATGTAAAATTACTTTGGTTTGGGGATGTAGTGTAGTAGTAGAGTACTTAGCACGCATGCAGCCCTGGGTTTGCTCTCTAGTACCTCATAAATACATAAAATAAGTAAACCAATAATTTAATGTCACTTTAATGTAGTACCATATATGGCCTTTCAAGTCAAATTAACAAACATAAACTATATTGCCTGTTATAGTCAGAAGTGCTAGAGGCAAAATAAAATAAGCAACTCTTTTTTTGTTAATAGTAGTGCACTGAGGAAGATGAACAAATTAACATGAGCAGGCTGTGATGAGAGGTATAGAAAAGAGTAGGGTGTAGCAAAAGTGCTAGAGATGTTCATTCCTGTCTGTCCTTTGCTTTTCCCACAATTTAATGTCATGTCAAATGTCAAAAGTGTATGGGATATTCAAGGAATTGTAATATGCATGAAATCGTTCATTTTGTACAAAGTAATTTGAAAATAGGTGTTTTTTTTTGAAATACCAAGATAGGAGGATTAAGTGGAAAAACAAAATTGAATGAAAACTGACACAGCTTTTTAAATCACACAGTTGGCAGAACTGAGACAGAGACTGGATCATGCTGAGGCTGATAGGCAAGAGCTCCAAGATGAACTCAGACAGGAACGGGAGGCAAGACAGAAGCTAGAGCTGATGATAAAAGATCTAAAGCTGCAAATTTTGAAGTCATCAAAGGCTGCTAAAGAATAGAAACTGTTAGATTCATCTGTGTTTTACTGACAGGGTTTCTTGCTTGCTTTGGTAAATGAATTCTGAACATCTTATCTGCATGAAGATAACTAGACATTTGTAGATCAGAGAAAGTGAAGAGATTATATATTAGTACATAAATTTTTACATTTTCCAAATGAATGAAAATGTATGGTTCTTTGTTTTTTTGTACTTTTTTTTTTTTTTTTTTTTTTTTTTTAGTTAGCTTGGTAACAATACTATATGGCTTCAACTAGTAGGTCATCTACCTATATTTCTAATGTAAACTTAACAATTGTACACTTTTTAAAAGCTGCATTATGTGATGGAAAATAGCTGTGTCAATTTTGTTATCCATATTTCAGACTCAGTTTTAGATACAATGGTGTCATTATAATTCAAATGTGTAATATAGAGCTACTCAAAGAGTTGAACCTCCGTTTTTCTCATTAACACAATCTCCTAAGTTAAAGTATACTCATTATTGTACACAAAATTTGGTTTTACTATGTTGAGATAGTGGGATGAGTTCCCACCAGTTTTCTTCTTTTTAATGCCCCCAAGAGGGATTTTATTGATGAAGTTATAGCACACCCCATGGACACAATGGGGAAGGATGACATGCTTTCTTATGCTCTGCTGCTAAACACCAGAAACAGATGTAATTTGTCGTTCAGTTTAAATGTGGTTATAGTTAGATTTTTTTTTTTTTGCAGTGACTCCAGAAAATAGTTTCTGAACTTGTGTGTTGCTAGTGGTGTGAAAATATTAATGTTCTTGAGAAAAAACTGTTTCTATTGATGTACATTGGTTTCTATACAATCCATAATCATCCTGTACAGTTTTTATATATAGTCTTATATGGGTCTTACTAAAGTTTATATAATGGATTTGTTTTCATTTAAATTATAAAGTATAAAATGCCTTGAAGGTTATTTTGGACTTTTGTATGTTTAAATGTTATCAGAATTTGCACGAATGGACCATTTTCAATTAATATTTAGTATCAAAACCAGGAATTTACTGTCAACTGAAAGTTTCTGATAAGTTAATATAAGACATTTAAAATATCTGCTACTAATAGATTTTTCTAGGTAATTTTCAGATGACAAAGGATTCCATAAGTTGGGGAAGGGCAACATCTGCACTTTTTTTCTTTTTTTGCACAGCACAAAAAAGACTGTCATTTTAAGCAGCAAATTTCATGTTAGTTAATTTTTGACTTCAAAGTGTTAGGTAAAATTCTCAGTATGCAGTTTTTTTAAAGATGGTTTCCTGAAACCACTAGTGATATTATCAGTTTCATATTTTTCATATTCTGGCATACGGTATAATATGAAATTGGTTAAGAGAGCTAAATTTATTTTAAAAATAAATTAGCTAGAGTTAAGATTCTATAGTATTTCCAGCCTAGAAAATAGATACTCTAATGGTATAGAACCTCAAAAATCACTAGATTATCACTTAACTGGTTATTTTCATATTTTGGTTAATGGTACTCACATATCCAAAAAGAACTTTTGTACTGCCCAAATTATAGTTTGTTTTCTAAGTATATTGTGATCTAAATGTGTATTTTGCATTTGATGTTTACTGTGTTATCCTTATAACATAATTTGCTTATTCTTGGAGTCTCACGGAGGAAGAGATATTAAAATGACATATCCTCCCAGTGCCATTTATTTAGATGAGGAGACAGGGAAGTCGCAGACATTTATAAAACAGTTTTACTTCAGTTGTGGATTAGTTGTATCAAGCTTAGCTTTTTGGGAGGCAACCCCAAGCATCTTTAATTTTATTTACTTTTCTAATCCTTTCAAAACCTTTCTGCTTATGTGACTTAGCAAATGATGAGCCTTCTTAAGTTTCAGCTCAAAACTTAAAATAAATTGCTTGCTCTTTGAAATACATTATTTTAGAATTCTAAGTGGTCCTCAGACACCATTAAATTTTTATAATCTTTTAATTTAGAATTGAGTAAAGGAGTATTTTTTATAGTCCTCCCCATATGGAAAACTTGCCACGTGACATTGTATGGTCTTCATTTTCCAGAAGATACATTGATGTGCCATAGGTTTCTGCCTAACTTCCTTGAAAATAGTTTTTAGTCAATTGTAAATATTATATGTACTATCGTTAAAAGTAATTTTAAGTTAAATTGCACCACATAGCTTGAAAACAATGTTGAGATTTTGTAATACTTTAAAAAGTAACCTCTGTTAAAATATCATATCCATATAAGATTTATTCTTCTATTTGCATGCTCATTTTATGTGCTGATTGCTATCTTAACGTTTGTTTTGCTGTTAGTTTTTGTGTGCCACGCCAACTTCACTAGCCAAGCAGATTTTTCCTCAGACTTCATAATGTTCTTTGTTAGGAAAAATAAGAATATTTACTCGAAAAAGCTACATTAAGGAATGGCCTGTTAAAAGAGTTTTGCTAGAGCATCTTGGAAGGAAGAAAGACAATATCAGTTTACTTGGTGATGGGTGATATTTAATTTGGGTGGTGACAGTTTCTATAGTCTAAATTTTATGAGAAAAATGTATCAAATCTATGAAAGTAGTAAATGTAAAAGCATCTACTGTCATTGAGGAAACTTGTACACCACCCTGATTTCACACATGCAACTTTAACACTATGAAAAGATTCGACCAACAGCTTAAGTTTGGCTTATGCTTTAATTTTTGTAAAGTATATTTTATTTGAATTTGTTTCAGTGACAATTAGGATGCTTTATGCTTCTTGAACTAATTTTATAACATTTAATATATTACCAGTTTAGATATAAAATCATTTGTACAGGGGTGAGGAAGAGGAGAGATCATTTGTACATATTGAATTATAAAGCAGTTACTAAAGTAGGTGAAATAGACCCAGTGCTAACAAGCACTATGATATTTGCAGGTTATCCATATCTTTTAGAAATCATGACAGAATAACCAGTTTATTTTCACATCCGTGGCCTTTTGTTTGAAGGAAAGCAAAATAACAAGGAAATGCAAGTAACATAAAATGAATTGAAGATATTCCCTAGAACTATTTGCAGAGCTAGTACTGAAGGTTTTCTATGAGCTTCTGAAATTTTCTTCTCAGTGATAACCCTTATGTTTTGATTACTTAGGGAAGAATACTCATTTTTATTTGCCCTTTATGCATTTAATTCACATAATAGGACATTAAAGATTAATGAAAAAAGCTGTGCTCATGCTGTACATCTATTCTTGTGCTTGGAACTACTTGTTAATAGTTTCTATTGACGTTATCAGCAATAAGGGACATATATAACTGCTGTATTATATGTTGTGGAATTAAATAATTTAAACAAAGCTTAAAATGTTTTTCTAGGATAGGGTAATTAAGCATTTCCACTATTGGAGAAAACATATATGAGTGTTTTATATTGCATCTTATTTAAAAGGACAGTCTTTTTTTTTTTTTTTAATCTTTTCACTTAAATGGCTTCTAAACTATGTAATGCAATTTGGAGCCTGTTTAGAAATAGAACTAAATGTTTTATGTAGTGCTACTGTTTATGAATTTAAAAATGATCAAATGTAAAAACAAATTTAAAAATTAAGCCCAGAAAACAAAATAGTGTTTAAAGTTAGTTTAATATGAAAGAAATTTATAAGATCTTTTTCTTCACTATAGATACCTCACATGAAAATAAAGCAAGCACAGTATACTTAAAATAGTTCTTATAAAAGCATCCTGCTGGAACAGTTGCTAAATCTACAACATCTTTTGGGGAGTTAGAGTTTGTCAGAAATAAAATATACTTACTTTTAACTATCCTGTTAGAAGTATTTGTTTATCCTGAAATTTTAAGTCAACATAATAGTCTTAAGTTATTTCCAAATTTCTAACCTGTGAAAGCAGTGAATGAACTATCTGTTCTGCAACGATTGAAGCATATTGTTGCCTGTAATGACCATAATTCCATTTATAAGTTTGCCAATGATGTACAGTTTTATGATTAAAATTGCTGTGGTTGGTTGCATTACATGACACACAAAACTGTCCTCTACCTCACATGAAATAAATATTTTATATGGTTTTACTAAAAAAATGAGACTCATCTATCTGGTCACTTAGTTTACAAATTTTGAATTATATTTATTGAAACATGACATACTGTGCTCTTAGCTTATACCTCAATTGTATTTTGTGCTGTTTTCCATTTTCATGCCTTGTAAATAACTTGTATAGACTGTGGATGAAATTCCAAATAAAAAACTTTTAATGCCAATGAAATTTGATTCCAGTCATCTCAGTGTCCTGTTAGCTTATTAGCTTTCTTGCTCCCTAAGGTTGATGTTTTCTCTATTCTTTTGGTCTGTTATTCATTACACACTGATTAACATGGAAAATGTTTATTATAAAATGTGAAATTTTATTCATATTCTAGATGAAAATACTAGCATTTTGTGATATAATTCCCTTTCATGATACTCTTGTTTAGCATCTTTCCTTGCCCCTGGTTGGTATAAGTCACCTATTACTACATAACAAAACACCCCAAATTTGGCAGTTTAAAGCAACAAGTGTCTCTGAGAGTCAGAAATCCAGGAGCAGGTTAGGTGAGTGTTTTGGTTTAGGATGTTACCTGCAGGTAAAGTCAGACGACAGCCTGATTGAGCTGGAGATCTGCTTCCAAGCTTGCTCACCTGGTTGACAGGCACTCTGTTCTTTACAGTGTGTCCGTGGAATGGACCATGACGTGGTATGGTGGCTGACTTACCCTAGTGAGTGATCCCAAAGAAAGCAATGCCACAATTTATGACCTAGATTCTAAGTCATACATTGTCACTTTTGCCTTATCCTGTTAGAAGCAAGTCACTACATTGAGTTCCTACTCAACAGGAGGGTATTACACACAAGGACAGAAATATCCAGCGGTGGGGATCATTGGGGATTATTTTACAATACCTGGCTTAAAAGAATTTTATTTTTTGTAATTTTACACATACGTTAAAAAATAAAATTTATCATTTTAGCCCTTTTAAGGGTACAAATCAGTGGCATTAAGTACATTTAAAATGTACAACTATCACAATTATTTCCAAACTTTTTCATTATTCCAAACAAATTCTGTACCTATTAAACAGTAATTCCCTATACCCTTCTCTCCCCAGCCCTGATAAATCTCTATTTTACTTTCTGTCTCTATGAATTTGCCTATTCTAGATACTTATGTGGGATAATAATATTTGTCCTTTGTGTCTGCCTTATTTTAGACTGATGTTTTCCAGTTATGTCCATGTTGTCACATATATCAGAATTTTATCTCCCTTTATGGATGAGTAGTAATAATCTATATTAATACATTCTTTTTATCCATCCGTTGATGGACACTAGGTTTTCACCTTTTAGCGGTTGTGAATAATGCTGCTATGAACAGTAATATGTATATAAGTTCTTGCTTTTTGGGGTATATGCCTAGGAACTGAATTGCAGGATCAAATGTTGTTGTTGTTAGGTGCTGTCGAGTTGGTATCTGACTCATAGTGACCCTCTGTACAACAGGGGAAACACTATTGTCAGTGATTCTCTGCTGTTCATAGGGTTTTCAATGGCAGATGGATTTTTGGGAGTGGGTTGCCAGGTCCTTCTCCCAAGCCTACAGCTTCTGGTGTTCCCAGGCGGTCTCCCATCCAGGTACTAACCAGGCCCGACGCTGCTTAGCTTCCGAGATCTGATGGGATCGGATGCCACAGGGCTACAGCTGCAGGTGCAGGATCAAATGGTAATTCTATATTTAACTTTTTTTTTTTTTCCCATACTGGGGGTTGAACCCAGGTCCTGCTCTGCAAGTGCTGGACCACTGAGCTGCACCCCCAGCCCATTTTTTTACCTTATTTGCCACAGGGTCTCGCCAAGTTACACAGACTGCCTCTGGTCTCGATCTTGCGATCCTCCTGCCTCCACCTCCCGAGCCACTGGGATTACAGGTGTGCGCCACCGTGCCCAGCTCTTATATTTAACTTTTTGAGGAAACCAAACTCTTCCTTATGGGTGCCTGATTTTACATTGCCTCCAGGAATACAGGAGTATTCCAGTTCTTCACATCCTTGGCAACACACATTACTCTCCATTTTACCAGGAATAGTCATCTTGTTAGGTGCATCAAGTTGGGTCCCACTCAAAGTGACCCTGCCTGCAGCTGTAGCCCTGTGGCATCCGATCCCGTCAGATCTCGGAAGCTAAGCAGGGTCGGGCCTGGTTAGTACCTGGATGGGAGACTGCCTGGGAACACCAGAAGCTGTAGGCTTGGGAGAAGGACCTGGCAAACCCCTCCCAAAAAGCAATCTGCCATTGAAAACCCTATGAACAGCAGAGAAGCACTGACAATAGTGTTTCCCCTGTTGTACAGAGGGTCGCTATGAGTCGGATACCGACTCGACAGCACCTAACAACAACAACAACAAAGTGACCCTACGTACAACAGGACGAAACACTCCCTGACACTGTGGGATGCCTGGCAATATGTCAGTGCTTCTCTGCTATTCATAGGGTTTCGATGGCTGATTGTTTTGGGAATGGGCTGCTAGGTCCTTCTCCTGTTTTGTAATGCTAGGGATCAAACCCAGGACCTCAGTGCAGAGCAGCACTCTACCAACTGAGCTAAAGCCCAGCCCAAATAGTCATCTTAATGTGCTTGAAGTATTACTTCACTTGCATTGGTTTCATTTGTACTTCCAAGTGACTAATGATGTTGGCCATCTTTTCATGGGCTTAGTGGCCCTTTGTATATCTCTGAAGAAGTATCTTCAAGTCCTTTGCCCATTATAAAAACTGGACCGTGTTTTGTTGAGTTGTAAGATTTTTTAATCTAGTTTGGACTTTTTTCATTGTTGAAGATTGACCCCAGGGCCTTGTGCATGCTAAGCACACATTCTTCCACTAAGCTACCGCCATCCTTTATTCTGGATATTAATTCCTTATCAGAATATGATTTGCAAATATTTTCTCCTGTTATTGGTTTGTCTTTTCACTCTTGAGAATGTCTTTGATGAAAGAGTTTAAGATTTTGATAGTCTGGTTTATTTTTGTTTGTGCTTTTGATGTCATTATTACCACATTCAATGTAATAAGGCTTCTCTCTCTCTCTCTCTCTCTCTCTCGCTCTCTCTCTCTCTCTCTTCCTTTTCTTCCGTTTCCTTTCTTTCCTTCTTGGTCCCCCTGTGTAGCTGCCAGGCTAGCCTGTAATTCGCTGTGTAGACATGACTGGCCACAAATACATACTGATTCTCCTGCCTCAGCCTCCTGAGATTATAGGCATGTGCCACCACTCCCAGCTTTCCTGTGTCTTCTAAGAGTTTTGCAGTTTAGAGTTTAGGTCTTTGATCCATTTTGACTTAATTTTTGCATATGGTGTAAAGATACACCTTCCTTTTTTTGAAATGTGGGTCTCCAGTTTTCCCAGCACCATTTGTTGAAAAAACTGTCCTTTTCCAACTGAATGTTCTGGTCCCCTTGAGGATAATCATTTAACCATATATGCAAGGGTTTATATATAAACCCTTATATATAAACCCTTTATATATAAAGGGCTCTTTATTTTATTCAAGTGGCCTTTATGTCTGTCCTTACGCATACTACTCTGATTACTATAGGTTTGTGATAAGTTTTGAAATAAGGATGAGTGAGTCTTCCAAATTTCTTCATCCTTTTTAAGATTGTTTTGACTATTGGGGAGTCCTTTGAAATTCCATATGAATTTCACAATGATTTTTCTATGTCTACAAAAAGAGCTTATTGGGATTTTGAGAGGCTAGTACTAAATCTGTGGATTACTTTGAGTAATATTTTCATTCTAACAGTATTTGTCTTCCAGTCTGAACATGAGATGTTTTCCCATTTATGTTTTTAATTTCTTTCAACATGTTTGTAATTTTCAGTGTACTACTCTTTCTCTTTCTTCATTAGATTTATTCCTACCTAATTACTGTATATTTTTCATTCTAATCTCACCCTTTTCAACAGTTTTAGAGGACTACAAAATTAAATTTGGATTGGATTTACCCTTGAGAGCTCTCAAGAGCTCTCTTGACTAAAAATCCCATCCACACATGATTCTAAGCCACATCTGATTTTGTAGTCCTCTAAAACTGTTGAAAGATTAGATTAGAACTGGGAATATATGGTAGTTCTTTTTAATGCACTGTAAGTGGATTTTTATATTAATTTACATTTTGGATTGTTTTATTGTTAGGACAAGAAATGCAACTGAATTTAACCGACTTTGTATCCTGGAACTTTGCTGAATCTATGTGTTAGTTCTGAAGGGGTGTGTGTGTAATCTTTAGGATTCTCTACCTTTGAGAGCCTGTCATTTTGTGAATAAAGACAGTTTCACCTATTCCTTTCAAATTTTAATGCTTTTAATTTCTTTTTCTTAATTGGTTTGGCTAGAACTTCCATACCCTCTTAAACAGAACTGGTGAAAAGTGAGTGTTCTTGTCTTGTTCCTGAGCTTACAGGAGAAGCTTTCAGTCTTCCCCCATTGAGTATGTTAGCTGTGGGTTTTCATATGTATGACCTATTTATTTTGATGGGGGAGTTACTTTTTTATTTGTGTGAGCGTCCTTCTATTTATATCTTCTTGTTGTTGTTGGGTTGAGTCAGGTCTGACAACGACCCTATGCACAGCAGAACGAAACACTCCCCAATTCTGTTGCTGGCTATAACCCTCTGAGGAATGGGGAGTGACAAGTGGATTTCTTCTCTGATGCTGACGTGTCACGCAGGAAGAGTCACCGGCACACCAAATACCCAACTGCATTTAAGGCCTGTGAGAACCATGGGCTTGTCCTGTGGCTAGGCCTGCTGGCTTTTGATGAGGCTTCAGCTTCGTGTCCCTCTGCCAGGGAGCCGGGGCAGGAGCCTTGATCGGCTCCCTCCTCTTGGCTGCACAGCCTTTCAGCCTTCTGTTTCTCCTTGCATTTTAGTTGCCCTAATCACCTCTTTCATGATTGCTGATGCTCCTCCTCTCTTTCTCTGGAATAAAATCTGCCTTTTGTTTCCCTGCTATTCGCATTCATGGAGTCACAGGGAGGCAGCTTCTCATCAGCCATCATAGTGGAAAGGAACTGAGTGGAGCAAAGCTTTTCCAGCAGAGTGAAGGGCAGAGAGGAGAAGAAAGTGTGACGTTTCCTCGTGAGGAAGAGTTCAGTCTCAGGCGGATGGACATTGCTTGGGGGCGGGGTCTACACCAACGAGCAGGGGTCTTTACAGGGCTGTGGTCTTGTCTCCTTCAGGGTCCGTCAGAGCGATGGCCTAACGGTGAAGAGAACTGCCAGGAAGGCAGTGACACAGCAATCCAGATGGCCACGTAGTGTATGGGGACACGAGCACTCTTCAAAGACTTATGTAATAGCAGTTATTTTAAAATATTTAAAATATTTTAAATTTAAAAATTGAAAGAATTTTTGAGCCAGGCATAGTAGTGCACGCCTGTAATCCCGGCACATGGGAGGTTGAGGCAGGAAGACTGGTGTGAGGCCCAGGCCAGCCTCAGCTAGAGAGAGAGAGAGACTTTGTCAAAAAAAAAAAAAAAAAAAAAAAAAAAAAAAAAAAAAAA
>VMDO01002919.1:0-126744 GCA_007922755.1 Pedetes capensis | reverse complement strand
TTCATAATTGACGCTTAATTGAAATTAAATTGCAAAACTTAATTGAACCCTTCTACAATAAATTTCTTAGACGAATGTTTAGAAGATGGATCAAATATGTATTTTAAATCTTTTTTGCTACAAATTACTAAATTACTTTGGAAAAGGGGGTGTCAGGGATTCTGTTGGAATTTTGTAATATTCATTCTTTCTGTTTTCCTCAAATCACTTTGATCTAGTATTACTGAGAGGCTGTGAGCGCCCTCCAGTGGCTAAGATAATTTTTGCAAAAGTATTGTCTGTGGAATTAAATAGTAAGTGTTGTTAGGTGCCGTAGAGTTGGTATCCGACTCATAGTGACCCTTATAGGGTTTTCAACGGCTGATTGTAAGTGTATCTAGTTGTTAAATCTTCATGGCAGAGGGAGACAGAGGGGTGCCTAGAATTATCTTCTTGTTGTTAGGTGCAGTAGGGTTTTCAATGGCTGATTACTTCGGGATTCCTTCAGTAGTGGTTTGCCACATCCTTCTCCCGTATTTGCAGTGCGGGGAATTGAACTCAGGTCCTCAGAGAGTGCAGTATGGCACTCAACGAACTGAGCTAAACCCCAGCCCAGAATTCCTTAGGTGTTAAAAAGTCTTTATATTGTAATTGGAGCAAAGAGATGTCATTTATTTTCTTTCCAAATTCTTGTTTATGTACTAGCTATGAAATGTTTTGAATCTCACTGTTGTGTTATATGAAGACTGGTTATGTTTAAGAACACAGGTACAACCAACTGATTTAACTATTTTTGGCCTAGAAGCTAATATTTATTGAGCACTTACTATGTGTTAGATACTGGTCCAAGAATTTTACATATAGCTACATGTTAAATTCTCTTATGAAATAATATTGCTGATACTATTTTACTGGAAGGAATATTAGTTATTTTACAAAGTCACCAAAAAGGTTGGACAACCTGCCCTGGTGATGGAGTCAATGCCCACCACCCTGCTGTATGTCTCCTTTGGATCTTCCTTCCCAACAATGCCCCCATTCAGGACATGTCAGTAAAGGAGAATCAATATTTATGTAAGAAAAAAGAAAAAGAACCTGGGCCTCATAGTATAAACTCATAATTAACCCCAGCACTTGAGAGGCAGAGGCGAGAGGGTCATGAGTTCAAGGCCAACCTGGGCTATATAGTCTCAAGGTCTCAAAAACAAAAACAAATCAAAACAACAACAACAAAAATAACTGGCATGGTTGCAACATAGTCTTTTGGAGGTTTTAAAAAATGAAATAGTACATATAGTATTGGTAACATAATTTATGTATGATTTTTACTATGTATTAAATTGAATAAAATGAATAAATTGAATAAAATGAAAGACATATCTTGTTTCGATAATTTCATAGTTCATGTTTTCAGTAAAAGACTTAAAGTTTGACCAATTGTTCTTTATGTTAGTATTCTGGAGAGGTAAATGGAAATACCTTGTTTTTAATTTCTGAGCTATAGAATTTAATGGTGGGGCTTTCTAGTTATATTATTTTCTTACTTTTTCATTCAGTCCTCACACCTTTTATTACTATTATATTTTTAGAAAATGTGTTCTCCAGTTTGGGCTTGACATGAGTACTTCTATTGTTTTTCAGGAACTATGATCTCATAGGGTGAATGACATATGATGTCATCCAAATGTATTCTGAGACTGGTAAAGAAGTGGATAATAGAATTGACTGTGGAAGACAGGAAAACCTAAAACTCCAGGTATTCCAATATTTTTATTATGTTGGCTTATCTACAAACAGGAGGAGGGAGATTTGGGGATAAAATGGCTTCTGAAGGAATGGTATTATAATTGCATGATGAAAGGCAAGAAATGGAACTCTGAAAAGACATTTTTTCCCCCTAAAAGCTGATTTTTTTCAATGTAAATCAACTCACTAATTAATTTTTTTGAGATAAAATCTTACTGTTTTGCCCGGGATGGTCTTGAATTCTTGGGCTGAAGTGATCTTCCTGCGTCAGCCTTCTGAGTAGCTGGGACAAGTGTGTGCCTTGGTGCCTAGTTTAGTAGCTGAATTTGAAGTTCTAGATGGAAGTAATGTGGAGAAATAGTGCTTGAGGATGGCACCTCTTTATAATTAGAGTATTTTTGACTAGGAGTTGAGTGGTACATATCTCTTCTATTGGAGAAGGCAGGTAGGTAACAGACTACAAAGGGATATACTCTGCCTTTTGCCCACCCTCTAAATCAGTTGTAAGCCCCTCTAATTTCTTCTGTGCTGTCTTCAGATTCCTATCCTAATGAGATTTGGAGTTTTGCAAACCCCATCTCTTTCTCTCTCCCTCCCGCTCTCTCTGTGTCTGTCTGTCTGTCTGTCTGTCTGTCTGTCTGTCGCTCTCTGTCTCCAACTCAGCTCCATTTGACCAATATGTATTGAGTGCCTTCACATGGGCTAGGAACATTCTCGGGTCTCAGTGATAAACAAAATAGACATAATCCCGGAAAACGCAGGGCCTTTGATTTATATTTTAAGCCTATTTTGATATACTTGTTTACACTATGAATTTATACTATATTTCTAAAAATATGTATATGTGGACTTTTTGTATTATCAAATATTTAGAACCCACCAATGGACTTTATCCTTCAAAGAGAGATCCTCTTAAAAGTACCTGATTTGTAAGTGAATGATCTTATCTAAGGAATTTCACATCCATCTTGTGTTCTCATGTTTGGTTTCCTAAGGAGAGGCATCTTCTTTAACACAAGTGTATGAAGAAAGCTGTCACAGAGAAATGCACATTCTAGTTAAGCCTAATTAGCACTCATTTGGCATGTGTGAAGTTGAGGTTAATCATGTTTTTTTCTATGAGACACAGCTCTCTTTATGTAGAAAAAAAAAATTTTTTTTTTTAATCAGCCATGCAATGATCATGGACAACCACTAGCAGTCGCTGAGAATCCACTCCTTAGGCCAAATGCTCTTGGGGGTGGGTTTTTGATGCTTGCCAGCAAACCCAATTGCTTTGCGACGTGTATTAGTGCTCTAAATGAACTGCCATTTAGTTTGGTTCACTATTTTTAGGTGTAAATGATTAGAAGAACTTTTTAATGTGAGGTTTATTTTATTTTATTTTATTTTTTGGTACTTGGGTTGAACCCAGGGCTTTGCACATTCTTTCCAAGTGCTCTCTCACTGGGCCACACCCCCAGCCCATTTTTAATTTTTATCTTGAGACAGGTCTCCCTAAGTTACACAGGCTGCCTCTGACCTCAAACCAGCAATCATCCTGCCTCCAACCCCTGAGTTGCTGGGATTACAGGTATGAGCCACTGTGCCCGGCTTAGTGTTAACTTCTTAGAAGAAAAATTAACCTGGCCATTTCCTTTGTTCAACACACACCTGGATTTGATGACACTGACTGGCTTTCTAATCTTCCCCTTCAAATGCCTTCAAGTGCTGAGGTGGTAGCCCATTGCTGTAATCCTAACACTCTGCAGATGGAGGGAGGAGGCCTGGGATTTCGAAGGCCAGCCTGGGGTACATAGGAAGATCCTGTCTCAAAAAACAAGAAAGCAAGCGAGCAGACAAAAAAAAACCCAAACCAAATGCCTTTGAATAAGAATAAAATTAAAGTTCGTCTGTTCAGTCAAAAAATAGATTCTTCTTACATTTTTCCTAGTGGGGTGAATATTGGGCTTATGGTCAGAAGGCCTGAAATCAGGTCTCATCCATATCCTAGTTCTGTGGTCTATGGTAGAAATGGGAAGGGGTGGCATGACGGGGTTTTCTAAGCGAAAGATAACTGAGGAGTTCTTTGTCCGGATGGTCTGGGAGCCCACTGTGGACACTGTCTGGGTTGATTGGATCTGAGAGACTCACTCACAACGGAAAGGGTACCTGGCATTGTGCTGGATCTGAAATGCTGCTTTATTAAGTTATGCTATGTGGGAAATCGGGGCTGGGATTTAGCTCAGTGGGTAGAGTGCTGTGCTGCAGTCTCTGAGGTCCTGAGTTCAATTCCCAGCACCGCAAAAATGGGAGAAGGACCTGGCAATCCACTCCCAAGGCAATCCCGAAACAATCAGCCATTGAAAACCTTATGAGGGTCGCAATGAGTCCGATACCGACTCGATGGCACCTAACAACATATGGGAAATCTTAAACACAGGGAGGGCTTGAGGAATGTAGATGATTTTAGCAAAAGATAGCTAGAGAGACTCCCCTACTATACAAAAAGGCTTGCCATGGACTGCAGCCTCAGGAGCAGTGGGCCGAGAGACCATCTCCTGTGAATAGTAAAGTATTCTCTCTGCCCGGGTCTACCTCTTGGCTCCCAGTTCTCTATGCTTCCATGACTGACTTCCTTTTGAATGAACACATACTTTCTTACTTATGGCTATTGATCCAAGCAGGTTATACCTTTTCTGGCCTCCTTTGGTAGCATTTTGTATATCTGTTCAGGGATCATATACACACTGATCTTATGATTTCTCTCATTAGATAATGACAATAATAACCTAATTATTTAGCTTCATCTCTATCAATGCCACCTCACATTTATAAGTGATCTGTGTTGCCTATAAATAATATGGACAGTAGCTGGCCATAGTGGGTGTCCATCAGTGGGGGGCTCTGTGCTAAACACTCTGCATGAGTTACCTCATTTAATCTTCACAATAACCCTAAGGGAGCATTTGCTGTTCTTACCACAGAGTGAAGAACTTGAGAGCCACACAGGTTACGGAAAAGCCCAAATGGTGAAGGGGGAATATGAACCCAGGAGATTCTACCCCAAGACAGCAAGCTGAAGAATTTGGAAACTCATTTTCCCACTTAGTGCCTGAGTTCTGAAGTCTGGCATGGCAAATGCCTCTGTGTGTGTGACCTGTAGGTGATCTGGGCATTGCTGAATTCTGATTTGTTGGATATTCATGGGTAGAAATTAAATGTTAATGGAGTCACAGGAGCGCAGATTTCATAACTACTTTTGCAAAGAGTTTATGTTGCTGACTTTTATGTTTCATATTGTGCTCAGACAAAAGCTATCTTAGAATGTTATAAAGAAATAGCCAAAAATATACAGATTGATAGACCCTGGTGATGAAATATGCTCCAAACACAATGGCTAACTCAAAAAAGGAGCATATTTCTGTAATGTAGTTTCTCTACATCAAACTTGCATGAATTCAGAGAGAATACATAGGAGTGCAAAAGCAAGAATTGTAAAGCATCATAACATAATAATAGTAGCCCATGTTTATTGAGCATTTACTTTGTACCAGGCATTACTTTAAGCTGTATGTTGTTGTTGTTGTTAGGTGCTGTTGAGTGGGTATCCGACTCATAGCGACCCTCACAGGGTTTTCAATGGCTGACTGTTTTGGGATTGCCTTGGGAGTGGATTGCCAGGCCCTTCTCCCATTTTTTGCAGTGCTGGGAATTGAATTCGGGACCTCAGAGACTGCAGCCAAGCGCTCTACCAACTGAGCTAAATCCCAGCCCTTAAGCTGTATATGTATATTAATTTACATATTCATCAAGAAGCCTATGAGGTAGGGAACATTTTCATTCTCATTTTACAAGTGAGAAAAGGAGGGCAGGAAATGTGAGGTAATTTGGTTCCACAGCTAGTAAGGAGTGGAGACAGGAGTTGAACTTGGCAGCCTAGGAATCCCTATGGCTTCTGGGTGACACTGTGATCTTTTTATGCAGTAACTATTGCAGAGTCACTTTCATTGGTGCACTTTGTTTCTCTGCAGTCTTCACGGAAATGCAATTGTCTCCTGGAGGCCAGTCAGTCTTGCCTAGAAGACATGGTGACTTGCAATGCCCCCTGCCTTAGGGATGGCTATGGGAAGCTCAGTGCCTATGATTTGTGATCTGTATCTGAGGTTTTAGGACATCCAGCAGGAAATGCTTGCCAAAATCCTTCACACCTTTCAATGGAATCATTGGTCAGGAGGTAGCGGCCCAGACCAGTAGATCAATAGCTATAGGAAGTCAAATATTTCCAAGAGAATTTAAACTATTTAATGTAAACATAGTCCAAGGAGGACTTCATTACATTATAAGAAGGTGCAGATAAGAGGGCTTATTTGAATGCCTGGAGAGAAGGTGGCTGACCGTTGTTGATCCATAGCTTATGCTTGTGTGTTTGCTCTGGGCTAGGCAGTTTTCGCAGTGGATTACAGATACTAATTTAGTTACAGTGAGCCGGAACAGTCAGCCTGGATTTTACAGTATCAGAAATGAGAAACTTGAGCCCTTTGGAAATGTTCAGAAAGAGAAAACCAAGACAGGTTTCTGGGAATAGTTAAGAGCAGGGTAGTAAGATGGGCCCATGGAGACTTCCTCTTCCTTGCTGTGTGAACCTGTGCAACTTAACCTTCCTCCTGCTATTACTTTTGTGTGTAGTTGACAGCTGTTCCTACCACAGATGCTATTGTGAGAATTGAATGAGCTTATACATATAAAATGCATGTACATAATAGGTAACACAGTTACTGAGGTCGATATTGTTGTCACCATTATCGTGACCATGGCTACCTCTGATGGTTTTCCACCACAGCAAAGAATCTGGTAACTGTGATATGCTGATGCTTCGCCTCTGTCCCTTGGGTCAGTTATCAATCACTTAACAATCCTGGGCTATGGGAGAGCAGTACCCGCCGCTCTTGGAAGTGCTCCCAACTGGGAAGAAGGAGGAAGTGGGTGGAAGTGGAGGAGGGATGGAGCGAAACGCAGGCCCTGAGACAGAGAAGAGAGGGGCCATGAAGAAGGTACATCACCCTCAGCCCAAAACAGAACTCGCGCCTGACGCGCGCCCCTTGTGCGCTCTCCACGTCTCGGATCTGGATCGAATTATTTACTTTGCAGCCTTGACCGCGGGTCGCCTGGCCGGGCGGGGCGGCCTGGTGCCCTCCCTTCACCCGGCTCCCTTCCACAGCTCCGCGATTGGCCGGCTGGACCCGGGGCTGCGGCCGATTGGTGCTCGCCGGCAGGGGCGATGGGGTTTAAAGAGGGGGTGGGGGCGCGCTGCCCGGCCCGCCGCAGTGCCTGCTCTGGCTGGGTACCAGGCTCGGCGCACGCCTGCCCCGCCGCCGTCGGAGCTGGGCTCGCAGCCGCTCGCGACCCGCGCAGCCTCGAGCGTCTCGCCACCGGTGTAGACGGAGCAGCAGGGCGGGCACCGTCCGGCCAGGGCAGAGGCGCAGCCGGGTGAGGGTCGAGGCGCGCGCACGTCGGGGCTGCCACCATGGTGGCCACGTGCCTGCAAGTGGTGGGCTTCGTCACGAGCTTCGTGGGCTGGATCGGCATCATCGTCACCACGTCCACCAACGACTGGGTGGTGACCTGTGGCTACACCATCCCCACCTGCCGCAAGCTGGATGAGCTGGGCTCCAAGGGGCTGTGGGCCGACTGTGTCATGGCCACGGGTCTGTACCACTGCAAGCCCCTGGTGGACATCCTCATTCTGCCGGGTAAGGCCCCGACCTTGCGGTGACTGCTGCTGGACCCATTAGACAGCAGGTCACGCAGAGACATTTTGGGGCTCAGAGACCTCTGGGCGCATTTCTGACATCCCCGGTGCCCCCTTGCTGGAGAAGAACGAGGTAGCCCTAAACTGAACACCTGCCCCGTGCCACTTTTACCATCTGGAATTTGGGGTAATAATGTAACAGGGCCGCTGGGAACGCTTCGGGGATGTAACGACGTGAGACGGAGACCCAGGGTGGGGACTTGGTCCAGGCTGATTCCCATCGCCCCACCCAGTCCAGGCTCCCACCATCAGTTGACCAAAAGTACTTTATGGCCCTGGTCCCAGCGCACTTGCGCAGGCTGCGTCCTTCCAGGGAGATGCCATGGCAGGGTGAGGAGGAAAGGGTGTAACGCGAGTTCAGGGACTCAAATAGGCCCAGGCTGGGATTCCCGGTGCTCCTGGGACGGAGGCGCCCCGGAGGGATTAGGGCGCGAAGCAGAGCAGTTCAGGTTCCAGGGCGTCTCTGGGCTGCCCAGTTTAGCAAAGCCCAGATCGCTTCTCTCGGGTTGCAGGGCGCGTCTTGTCTCGTCCGCCCCCCTCCGGCCTCCGTTGTGGGTCCCCCAGCAGGGCTGCGGTGACACGCCCTTCCCTGCTCCGCGCGCTCCAGGTGGCGCGGAGGCCCCAGCACCCCTCACAGGGCGGACTCCACTCTGGAGACAGGTTGCGCCAAGGGTCGCACCCCTGCCCCGCCCCAGCTGTGTCTCCCGGTCTGGAGCCGAGGGAAGAATTGACAAGAAGCCTCCACCTCTCCGACGCTACCGGGAGCTCCATCGTCTGTGGAATTTTTCTGGAAAATACTTTCAATTCCACGCCAGTTGGAGGAGGGGTCGCGGGCGCCCCCTCGGGTTTTCTGCTGGGAATCTGTGTCCTCCCCAGCGGGTTTATCATCCCCCTGGCGCTTACGCGGTTGGCTCTGTCCCGCCAGCTTTGTGGATTCTGTGTGTTTAAGAGGGGGAAGAAACCCGGGCCTGAGGTTGCCAGTGTGGGAGCCGTGCACTTTGTGCTATCATTCTCTAGGAAAAGTCTTTCCTTCCACAGAGACCCTGTCCTCCCTTTAAGTCCCCCAAGTGCGTCCTAATTCCCAGACCTGGCGGTTGGCTTCAGTCCCCCTTCCTGCTTGCTGCCCTAGTACCAGTTTCTTATCACAGCTCATCTGTTTTTTTGTCAATTGCTTTTGAGTTACATTCTGTCACTACATTTTAAATTCCTAGAAGATGCAGATGGCATCTTGCTCTGTTTGTGTCATCTCCTGGTCTGGTCTTGCCTCCAGTGCATAGTAGGAGAGCATGGTGCGTGTCAGGCCTGCCTTTCACTATCCTTGTCTCCATTTTGGACTTTCAGAAGGACAGAGGGTGGGGTGGTGGTGGGGGGTGGGTTGGGGGTGTGGGGTGTGGGGACAGGGACTCAGATCTGGACCCAGCTTGGTTTAATGCTGCCTTTGGTAAACCTGAGTCAGACCCCAGGACCCAGCACTCCCAATCTGGGCAACGTGAGTCAAATTGTTAACCTCAATGAACTAAAGTTAACTAAGTTAAAATTGAACCAACCACCTCTTGGGATTGTTTGGGGGATTAAATGAGACTGAAAATGTAGGCCTTATTTGAGGTAGTAGATGCTCCCTAAATGTTAGCTGTGAGTTTCTGTTAGAGGCTGGTCAAGAACGTAGAGACTCTGACTGAAGAATAAAATTATTCTCAGCTTCCTTCCCCTGAAATTAAATTTGCTGAGCATTCAGAGCTAAGTAACTAGTTTTCAGTGAACATAGATCATCCTGGGGTGGGGGAGTACATTTTAGGGAGCCTAATGCTTCTCCTCTCCCCTCCCTGACTTGTTGGAGTGGGGCAGGGATGGTCCTCAGCCTCCATGTTTTGACTTCCAGACACGGCCTTGGCACTGTGGCATGCAGACAGCCTGGGCCATGAGTTTCAGAGCCGTGCTTGTTGGTTGACTGCCTCCTTTGTGTCCGCCCTGGCTCTTCTCCAAGCTGCAGGAGAGGGCGTGGGCCTCAGACTTGCTAGGGCTCCTCTCTGGGGGTCTTCAAGCCAACAGATGCTTGACTGATTATCTTTAATTCCGAAGCTGAGGTGCTCAGTGGCTGGAAGACAGCCTTGTGGAGTCTAAATTCAAGCAAAATATACCTTGCTGAGACAAAGTTGAACTTGGGTCTTGGTGCACAAGGCAGGTTCACCGGATTTGATATGGCGGTGTTGGTATGGGAAGTGTTGATGTGTGAGGCAGAATTGGGGCCAATTTTTTTTTTTTTTTTTTTTTTTTGCGGTACTGGGGTTTGAACTCAGGGCCTCGTGCCTGCATGCTCTGCAAGTGCTGGACCACTGAGTGGCACCCCCAGCCCATTTTTCTTACTTTTTTGAGACAGGGTCTCACTAACTTATGCAGACTGCCTCTGGTCTTGAACTTGCGATCCTCCTGCCTCCGTCTCCTGAGCCACTGGGATTATGGGCATGTGGCACCTTGACCGGCTGGGGGCAATTTCTTGGCATTGCCATTAACTCTGCCTCAATTGAGTCATTAGCATGAATTTTGCATGAGCAAAAAGGGGAGAGTAATAAATGCAAACCCCCATTTCTTTTTTTTTTTTTGTGGTACTGGGGGTTGATCCCAGGGCTTCATGCCTGCATGCTTTGCAAGTGCTGGACCACTGAGCTGCACCCCCAGCCCTTTTAGTTTTTTCCTTACTTTCTGAGAGGGTCTCGCTAAGTTACGCAGACTTCCTCTGGTCTCGAACTTGTGATCCTCCTGTTTCCACCTCCCAAGCTGCTGGGATTACAGGCGTGCGCCACCATGCCCAGCTCAACCCCCCATTTTTAAAGGAATGTTTTAATGAGAAGCAAATAAAAGCGAAATGGTAAGTTTAAGTCTGTGAAAGTCTCCCAGTACCTTGTCAGATTTATTCATAAATTTTGTACATATTATAATCTGTTTCTTAATAAAGGTCTTACTTGGCATTATATTTAACAGTATGAAGTGGATAGTTTTGCTCTACTTGATTATTCAATTCACTTACTCCTTCATTTATAATTGTTTACATCATCTTTTGTGGGTACATGAAGACCAAGGCAGGTATCGACAAGGCAGGTATCTACCCTTCAGGAATCCCCAGGGCAATGATGGCAAGTGGGAGGATGGTGCCCAGGACTCTGAGTGAGGCAGGAGATGGAGCCTTATTATCTATATGGGGCAGGCTCATGAAGAACAGCAGCCGTGGGGGCCATGGCAGAGAGGGAAGCCTGAGTCTTAGCTCCTTTGTCTTAGGGACACCCATTATTCACGGCCAATGTGGATCAAAAGCACATGGTTAGATGGTTAGAGACAAAATCCCCTATTATACTGCAGATAGAAATACTGCGCTGGGCCAGGCATGGTGGCACATGCCTGTAATCCCAGTGCTGAGGAGGCTGAGGCAAGAGGATCATGAGTTCAAGTCTAGCCTGGGCAACATAGAGAGACCCTATCTCAAGAACAAACAAACAAAACCTGACACAGCAATGACACCAGTAATGACAGCTAACTTTTTTTGAGTACTTAGCATAGAAATTCTTCTAAGCCCTGTGTGAATTAATTAATTTAATCTTCAGTGGAATTCTATTAGAGAGCTGTGTTGTTGTTGTTGTTAGGTGCTGTCGAGTCGGTATCTGACTCATAGCGACCCTCATAGGGTTTTCAATGGCTGACTGTTTCGGGATTGCCTTGGGAGTGGATTGCCAGGCCCTTCTCCCATTTTTGCGGTGCTGGGAATTGAACTCAAGACCTCAGAGACTGCAGCGCAGCGCTCTACCCACTGAGCTAAATCCCAGCCCCATCGAGAGCTGTGTAGGTGCTATTATTATTACTACTGTCTAGATGAGGGAGGGCTGGGATTTAATTGGCAGAGTGCTGCTCTGCAATCTCTGAGAACCCGAGTTAGATTCCCAGCACTACAAAAATGGGAGAAGGATGTGGCAATCCACTACTGAGGCAATCCCAAAACAGCCATTGAAAACCCTATGAGGGTCACTATGAATCAGACAGGACTCACCAGCACGTAACAACAACAACAGATGAGGGAAGACATATCTGGTAAGTAACTTGCCCAAGGTCACACAGGTAGGACATGTCAACAGCAGACAAGCCAGCAGACTTCTTTAAAGATTTCAGTTTCCATCAGAATCTTTGACAAAGTATTCTAATAATGTAAGTAGACTCTTGGCCCCTCCATCCTGGAAGCTTGGCTGAATGGTCTAAACCAGGGATCCCATTCCATTTCTCCAGCACCATCCTCACTTTTTCCTGTGGAGTTGCTTTAAAGTTGAAAGTGTCTAGTCACCTCGGGTAACATTTAGGACATTCTGAGGTTTTAGGTCATTTGGTAGAGTGCTGCTCTGCACTCTCTGCGCCCTGGGTTTGATCCCCAGCAAGGAGAAGGACCTGGCAGCCCATTCCTGAAACAATCAGCCATTGAAAACCCTGTGAATAGCACAGAAGCACTGGCATTGTGCCGGGCATGGCACAGTGTGGGAGAGTGTTTCGTTCGGTTGTACATAGGGTCACTATGAGTTGGACCTGACTCAAGGGCACCTAACAAACAAACAAACAAACAAAACCAAGTATTGGAAAGTCTGCAGCTTAACCACCCTGGTGTCCAATCTCTTCAGATCTTGAAAACTAAGCAGGGTTGGTTCTGGTTAGTCCTTGGATAGAAGACTGCCTGGGAACACCAGGTGCTGTAAGCCTGGGAGAAGGACCCAGCAGCCCACTCCCAAACCAATCTGCCATTGGGAACCCTATGAATAACTGAGAAGCACTGACATAGTGCTGGGCATGGCACAATGTTGGGGAGTGTTTTGTTCTGCTGCATGTAGGATCGTTATGAGTCGGACCCAACTTGATGGCACCTAATAACAACAAGAAGAAACATTGGGATGGGGCAAGGAGAAGGAAGGTGCTGAGTTTCTGTGAAACAGGACTCAGGAACCAGAAGGACCCTGGTCTAACCTTTCCTCTCTGTTCTCGTTTCCAGGCTATGTGCAGGCTTGCCGAGCCCTCATGATTGCCGCTTCGGTTCTGGGCCTGCCAGCCATTTTGCTGCTGCTGACGGTTCTCCCCTGCATCCGAATGGGCCATGAGCCTGGTGTGGCCAAGTACAGGCGGGCCCAGCTGGCTGGCGTTCTGCTCATTCTGCTGGGTAAGATTCGCACACAGTACCCCAGCCCTGAGTGAACCTGAGGAATCTCAGATCTTGGGGTTGCTGCTTCATCAAATTTAAGGGAAATGTGAAAGAAAGCCAAGGGAATCCAATGGGCAATAGACCCCCATAGACAGTACCCCTTTCTATTCCATGGGAAGTCTAAATAGAGGGATAAGTAATGTCAATGAGGGGCACCAAACATGAAAATAAGTTGAAGAAGGAAAAAGAGAAGATTTTGAGTCTACACTCAAAATATATACCTCGGGGAGACCAGGCCAGAAGAGAGTTATGTAGAGACTCTCTACTCAGGCTTTGCAGTGAATCCTTTTTAGAACACCTATATCCAGGCCCCACAGCAAATTAATTGAATCAGAATTTTCTGAGGATGAGGCCAAGGAAAGATATTTTTAGAAGGCTTTCAAGGCAATTCTTATTTGTAGATATGACTGAGAGCCTCTGTTAATATATAAGGAAGGAATAAGGCTGGATGCATGCCCATAATCTCAGAGACTCAGGAGGCAGAGGCAGGAGGATTGCAGGTTCGAAGCCAGAGGCAACCTGCATAACTTAGACCCTGTCTCAAGATAAAAAATAAAAATTGGACTGGGGATGCAGCCCAGTGGGAGCACTTACAAAGTATGTGTGAGGCCCTAGGTTCAACCCCCAAGTACTACAAACAAACAAAGAAAAAGGAATAGAGGAAGAGGAGGGCAAGAAAAAACCAAGGTATTCAGGGTGGTAGACCAGTAGGTGATGATTTCAATCTTTTATTCAATAAGTGTTCATTGAGCATTTGTGCCAGGCATTGGGGATTCTGGGGGGGAAGGCAATCTATGCTTTGAGTGTAAACAGACATCTCAATAGGGTGTGCCATTCGGTTTTCTAAAAAGAAGCATAGGGTGTGAATACATGGAGGAAACCACCTAACCTAGACTGGAGGCGTTTCCCATAGCAGAGGAACCATTCTGAGTCCTGAAATTTGAAGAGCAGGTGCTCAGGTCATGGACTGGAGGGAGGGACAGTGTAGGCCAAGGAAGTGCTCTTTCAGTTTTGCTGATCACACCCAGACACAGAGGCTTGAGTTAGCAATTGGTGGAGGGTTCTTCTAGCTCTGCTCTCTTGGGCGATTTCATTTTTTTTGGATGCCAATCCCTTTGTTGTTGTTGTTGTTGTTGTTAGGTACTGTCGAGTCGGTATCCGACTCATAGCGACCCTCTGTACAACAGGGGAAACACTATTATCAGTGCTTCTCTGCTGTTCATAGGGTTTTCAATGGCAGATTGAGTTTTGGGAGGGGGTTGCCAGGTCTTTCTCCCAAGCCTACAGCTTCTGGTGTTCCCAGGCAGTCTCCCATCCAGGTACTAACCAGGCCCGACCCTGCTTAGCTTCCGAGATCTGACGGGATCAGATACCACAGGGCTACAGCCAATCCCTTTAGTAGGCTCTACATCCTTACAGAGAATATGGATTTTAAGAGCAGCAGCTCTTGTTGCAAAGGTTTTGAGAAGTAAATCTGGACAGGAGCAACCAAAAAGAGGCAGGCGATATTGGGAATGCAAAGTGGTAAGCCGAGATGAGTGGCCCCTCATCCCGTCCAAACAGGGAGCAGTTAGAAAGGTGGCAGGATTGCTCTGCGCCCCACTTCCCCACAGAAGACAGGCACGGAGGAGAAACTGGTCTGGACATGGGTGAGATATGAAGTGACATTCTCCTGGAGAAAAAGAATTCCCATCTCTAGATTCCATCTCATGTGCTTGAAGGGTGAGGGGAAGGCGCTAGGGTTCTGTGTGGGGTGATGCTACTTAGTAATAGTCACCTCCCATCTGATGGCTTCTTACCCACAGAGAGGCGGGGTACCATTTCCCAGGATTATCGAAACTGGGGAGGTTTGCGGGGGCTTGTGAGGCCACGAGAATTCAAAGTGGGGGGGCTTTTGCCCATGTCTGTGTGTGGGCTACCAGGAGTGAAAAAGACCACGATAATTTCCAGACAAGAATCTGAGCATGGAAACTTTGATTCCAGCCATGAAGAATCGGCGTTGGACTGCCACTGGGAGGGTCCAGTGGGCTTTCAGCGCTTTATCTAACTTGCAGGTGCCCTTCTCAGAGGGCTTTCTGATGGTCAGACTGTTGAGTCCTATTCACTCCCAGCAGAAGGCCAAAGCCTTGCACATGCACTTGGCTGTGGAATCCAAGGTTTTCAATGGCTGACTGTTTCGGGATTGCTTCGGGAGGGGACTGCCACCCCAGAGACCACAGAGCAGCACTCTACCAACTGAGCTAAACCCCAGCCCCCTAAGCTGAATTAATTTTTCTTTATCTTTTATTTTTTTGCGCTGCTGGGAGATTGAACCCAGGACCTCATGCAGGCTTTCCAAGTGTGCTACCAGTGAGTGGCACTCCCAGCCCATTTTTTACTTTTTATTTTGAGTCAGGGGCTCGCTAAGTGATGCAGGTTGCCTCTGGCCTTGAACTTGTGATCCTCCTGCCTCTGCCTCCTGGGTCACTGGGATCACAGGCCTGCGCCATGGTGCCCAGCTGTTTATTCTTTATCTTTTAGAGGTGGCTTGGTAGCAGGAGAGTGTCACAGGCGAGGATCCTGAGGTGGGTGAGTTCCTCAGTCCGTGTTTGCCTGCCTCGGTGGGGACATGGGGCGCTGAGGGACCCCGCCCCTTGGATGGGATGCGGGGGGCCTCGCCTTGCCTTTGCGGGGACTGCTTTGGCTGGAACAAGCCAGCTCTGGAGATGTAAAGCTCATTGTCTCAAGAGCGGCACCTGCCGATCGCCTCTAGGTCTTCTCCCTCTGGAGCCCCAGGCCTTGTTTTCCAGCCTGCGCGGCAGCGGTGGGAGGAGGAGCCCCGGATCCTGAAGGCTCCCTTTGTGCTGCTCCCTGCTGGTTTCTGTCACTCTCCCAGGAGAAGCCAGGGCTGGGCCCGTGCTGGGTCCTAGGGGTCACCGATGGTGGCTCAGCTGAGGTGTGACTGCTGACTGCAGCACACAATTAAAATCAGGTCTTCCAGACCCTGAAAATCTGTAACAATTTATCCGAAAACTTAAAAAAAGTTCTGCCTGGTGCACAACTCTAGCTTCCCAGCAGTGTCGGTTTAAGGGTGTGAGGATTGGGTTCCTGCTGTGGGGAAGGAATAGGAGCAGGCTGTTGGGCTTCTTAAACAGATGAGTAGCTCTAGGAGCAGCAGGCGCCTTGGATCTGGGGTAGATCTGTGGCAAATCCAATCCACCTGTAGCTTTTTAAGAGCCCCCTCTAAGGCAGGAGATGCCTACGCCCTGAATTGCTTCATCTCATCTGTTGGAGTCAGACTCAACTGTACTGAATCTGGAATCTATTGCTTTCTAGCTCTGTGAGCCTAGACAGTTCCTTAAAGTCTTTGAGCTTTTCTATAAACTGGGAACAATAATGCCTCCTTCTCCAGTTGGTAAGAACAGTGCAGCGAGGTACAGAAATTACTTAGCCAGTGCTCCGTAAATGCTTGTTGTTATTATTACGGTGCTTGTTGACTTAGAAGAAATAGAGAGCTAACCCAGAAGGCAACTGAATATTCTTTCAGTGACATCTGAGTTCTGCTGGGTCATCTCCACACGGGGAACTGGTGAGGAGAGAGAATCACCTGTTTCTGGAAGCACCACCTCTTAGCCTGGCCTAATGGCAATATTGCCTTTGTTTATTATGTAGAAAACGGGGTGGATAGTTGGAGACTTTTGCTTGTTTTGTTATCAATAGCCAGTGAAAATGCTGACTCTTAGTTCTGACTCACACTACTTCTTACCTTGCTCTGGGTTAGAAACGACTTTATTTGGGTATTTCTTGGGGAATCAGATAGGGAGTGGAAGGAAAAGAAGTGTGTTTGTTTCCTAAGTGGGGTCCTTTCATCTTTTCATCTTCCTTTTTAATCATCTGGCCCTGGTAACCTTATCTGTAGTGGAAAAGTTGTTTTAACTTGGAACTTTCAAAATTAAGAGTGAAATTTGTGGTAAAATAAAGGGGGTGGATAAATGCGAGACAAACTGAACTTGTTATACACCCAGAATCAGATTTCCTACAAGGAAAAGTAATCCTGGGGTGTGGGATGAATGGTGATGTCCCTTCTAGGACATTAGGAGTCTAGTTAGAAAAAAATAAAAAATAAAAATTTGCCCCAAACTCATTAGCTTCATACAGACAAGTCCCTAATCTAAATAAAATTTCAGATGACTGATGGAAAAGATGTGGCATGAGTATGACATACTGTGGCTTACACTGATCTTGTCAGTAAACGTGGAGGTACCGTTTTATGAATCCTTCCTGTCTTTGCATTTTGTGATTTTTTTTTTTTTTTAGATTAATCAGTGGTTGGGAATGTAGGCATTGTGGTAGCATGTGTGAGGCCTTGGGTTCAAGCTCTAGCATTGCACTAAATAAAAATAAATAAATGAATAAATGTAACAAAGAACCATGAGGCTTGCTTTTAAAAGCTATAGGAAAAAAAAAAGATAACAGTGCATGGAATAAAATAAAGGGGAAAATGTTGAAAGCAGGCCAGGAAAACAATGGACTCTAATATTCCATTGATTTCATGGTTATTGTAAAGATTAGATCTTTCTAAAAGGCAATTGTGTAAGAGGAGTATGTACTCCAGCAGTTATGTTTTCTTTCTTTCCTCTTTCTTTCTTTCTTTCTTTCTTTCCTTCTTTTCTTTTCTTTTTCCTTTTCATTTTTTTAGTACTAGAGGTCCAACCCAGGGCCTCACGAATGCTAGTCATGTGCTCTGTCACTGAGCCACACCTCTAGCCTCTCTTTTATTTTTCTTGTCAAGTTCTCACTAAGTCACTTAGGCTGCCTCTGGCCTCGAACTTGTGATCCTCCTGCCTCCGTTCCCCAAGTTGCTGGGATTATAGGCAAGCGCCACCATGCCTGGCTCTGGCAGCTATGTTTTCTTATGTCAACATTTTAAAGAATAACAAATAAGAAAAAGGAAAGCTCAAACTTTTCTAGTTTCAAATGAGAACAATAAATAAATATGACTCCAGTCAACCTCTTATTAAGAAATCTTGTTACTTGTTGCTTTAATCCTTCCTTCCTTCCTACCTTCCTTCCTTCCTTCCTTCCTTCTCTCCTTCCTTTAGACAGTCTTCCACTTTGGCCCAGGCTGGCCTCAAATTCATGATTCTCTTTGCCTCAGCCTCTTGAGTGCTGGGATTACAGTGTGCACCACCATGCTCAGCTGCCTTAACCAATTTCTTTGTGTAAAGCTAAAATTAATGGCTACTTAGGTAGTATGCTATAGTAGTATCGATTGTAGAAGATAGTGTTCAATGTGTTGTACAATGTTAAATGGAGGGTTTAAAAGATGTTTTTATTGTGGAAAACTTCAAACCTACACAAAAGGAGAAAGAATAGCATCATCCCCCACTACCAAACTCTGTCTCAATAATGGTCATGTTGCTGCCATTCTGCGCCATCTTCTGATTCTCTATTTCTCCCAAGCCCAGATATTTTTGGTGCAAATCTCTGCACATCAAGTAAGATTTTTACCAGTATTACTAATATAGTCAGAATAGCTCAAGTAATTTTAATAAAAATATTACTCTGTGCTAGAAATGATGCTTTTCAAAGTCCTTTCAGTGCCTAGTACTAAAAATGATAAAGCCTGAATAAAGAGGTGCTCATTAGAATTAGGAAGAAATGTTAGTGTGTGGTGACGTTTCTCTTCCTTTTTCTGTTTTTCTTTCAGTTGTTACCTCCAGAAACAAATGCATCTGTATCAGTTTTATTTAACTTCATCACAATTATTACTTGTCTTTTTTTCTAGCAAAATTTTTTAGTTGACACCTAATAATTATACTCAATTAAGAGATTGTATTATATTTATTTAACTCCCTAATATTATCATTGGGAGAAGGACGTGGCAATCCACTCCCAAGGCAATCCCGAAACAGCCATTGAAAACCCTATGAGGGTCGCTATGAGTCGGATACTGACTCGACGGCACCTAACAACAACAACAATATTATCATATGCCATTCAATAGCTAAAAAAGATTAAAAGTTACATTTAACTTCATTGCTCTAAAATTGCTTTCCTGAAAAATTTCTATTGGTTAAGTCATAGTCAATTTTTAAGGGTGTATCTTTTAAGGGTTAAGTCATAGTCAACTTTTAAGGGTGTATCTTATTGACTAAAGAAAACATCATATTGCATTATTTGAAATTTGTTTTCAAAAGAAGCAGTTTAATTTTTGAAGAGGAAAAATAATGAGAGGACCAAGTCCAGATGAATTTGTGTTTACCTAGTAAAGCTTTCTTTTCTCTTTCTTTCTTCCTCCTCCTCTTTAGCTGTTTTTATTTTCTATTCCTTCAAACAGCAGATTCCCCCTTACCCCTGTGCAGTTAACTACTGCATCCCCTGAAGGTAAAAAAGGAAAAATCCAAAGGCTAAAATTCCTCTCTTGTTTTTAGAGACTTAATTTTAAAATAAATTCTAATAACATAAAATGAAATAGAATGCAAATTTCCTTTGTGGTTTTTTTTTTCAGTTTCCCTTACCACATAGATAACTGCCCTTTTAGAAAAATCTTTTATTTTTCTCAGATAACAGGACCAGCCCTAACTCTTACTTTTTTGGTCTGCAAATAGAAATTAATTTGGCAAGCCTGTGCATCTCTGAGAAAGCCAAAGATTAGTTCTAGTTTTATTACTATTTCACTTTTTTTTTTTTAGTAAAGAGGTGATTTGAGTTGCATTTTTAACTTTGTCAAAACATATCTTTTGCTTTTTTTAAACCATTGCTGAAATTGAGTAAATGCTCCTTTTTAAAGTTTCTAAACATTTTTCATTTTGAGTTCAGTTGAAGGTCACGGTTTCCGGTGAGCCTTCCTTTCCTGTCATGCTGTGTGGTGGCCTGTCATTTCTTGGTGGTTTTCATGTGGTTCATCTTTGAGAGCCACAGGAATTCCATGCAGTTCATTTATCTGCTGGAAAAGAAGGAGCCTCCTGGTACTCATTTGCCTTATTTTGCATGCATTATAAAAGAAGGGAGGTTTTAATGAGGTAAATCAGGAGCTTGTGACCCTATAAGTGTATTGAAGTCACATGAAGCTTTCCTGATTTTAGAAGTCAACTTTGGTGTGGAGGAAGGGGAATGTGAGATGAGACCATCTCTCATCCGTGTGTCTGTCTGTTCTCCAACTTCCCACCCATGTACTCCTCCGGCCCTGTGAAGTTCATTATATAAATGTCTAGACATTTTTCTTGTTTTTCCTTTTTCTAGTGCATTACTTTGGAATAAAATGTAACAGAAAGCTCTAAAACCTTCAACACCAACTGATGACTACTCTTAGGGTACTGAGCCTGATTCTGTCCCTTTCTGAAGATAAGCCCATTCTATCCTTTGCTTTGGAAATGGGGTACAAGTGAATATAGAGGCAGGTTCTTGTCTTTTTTTTTTTTTTTCCTAAAATCTAAACCAAATCTGAAGGTTGTTAAATTTCGTGAGATGTGAGGAATGCTTTTAAGCATGTCTGCATGTGTGGGTTAAGTTGTTGTTGTTAGGTGCTGATGAGTCAGCGTATGACTCATTGTTGTGTGACATCGAGTCATCTGACTCATAGCTACCCTCATGGTTTTCAATACGACCCTATATACAACAGGCCAAACAGTATTGTCAGTGCTTCTCTGCTGTTCACAGGGTTTTCAATGGCTGATTGTTTTTTGGGAGTGGGTTGCCAGATCCGTCTCCCAAGCCTATAGCACCTGGTATTCCCAGGAGGTCTCCTATCCAAGTACTAACCAGGTCTGACCCTGCTTTGTTTGAGATCTGACAGGATCAGATGCCACAGTGGTAGGGCTTCAGTTGTGTGTGCAAGTAGAAACACAAAATAACTGAAAAGCAGAAAACTTAATTTGCACAGTAAGGTGTTTTGAAACCAGTTAACTATTTATGGGATTGATCAGTTGGCTTGAACCAAATCAGTTGTTTGGGAATTAAGCCCTTTTTCCCTCTTATATAATTCAGCTTTTTACTCTCTCTCTTTTCCCCTCTAAATAAGCCTGGCATTTGAAAGTCCTTGCTAGCTGCTGTTTTTGCTCACAACAGAGTGAGTGCCCACTCTGGAAGGCTAGGAATGTGTGTGGATTGTATGTGGGGAATCTATAGCAGTTCCCTCTGGCTGAAACACTCAGGAAGAGGATTTCTGTCCCCATCCTCAAAGAAAAGGGATTTTCTCTGTGCCTCACTGCAAGTAGTACTGTAGTAGCCAGGCAGTTCTCTAAGAGTGACTGATTTGGAATTATGGCTAGAGGAAAAGAAAGAAAAAGACTTTCCCCTGCATCTGAGGTTTTCAAAACCCTGGGCTAGAAACCGTAGAATGATAAACACTGGTCTTCTTGATCATTCTTCACAGAAGGAAAATATGGTATCTCATTATAAAAGTATTACAGAAAGAGGTGCGATTTTGCCTTCTCTTCAAGAAAAAGGAATCCATTAGCATATAAGATAAAATCTTAGATAATACATATGAACTAATTGTGGAGATCATTCACAATTAGAGGAATGAGTTTAGGTTCTTAGAAAACCAATCTGGGCAATTCAAAGCCCCCTAAACTTTCTCTCTTGCTTCTGACTTCTGCTTGGCATCTGTACTTTTTAAGGGTAGGAATCTTGTCTCCTTATGTGTACTTGTGGGGTTGGGCTTAGTCTGTGACCAACAAGAAACTGTTAGAAGCTCCACAAATGCAATGAAATAGTTCAAGGACTTTCAAAATGGGTTAAGACTTCTTTTCTTCAAATTAGAACTAATGTCCAGGGCTGTTATACTTGAATATTTGAATGCTAAGGACAAACTATATTTCTTCTCTGTAGCCATAAAGGGTAAGTTAGAAAATCACTCAGTATGAATATTGTTGTTGTTGTTAGTTGCCATCAAGTCAGTATGAATAGAAACCAGAAAAAAGCTATTTGAGTTGAAAGGGACAAGGGCACTCTAGGTGGCAAACCAGGCTGGCAACACAATGCCCTATTTTGATTTTGTTGATGACTTTTATGGCTAACAATTGGAAACTTCATTATTGTTTTTAGCTTTATGCCTGCCAACTCTCTTTCTTTGGCAGTGCTGGAGATAGAACCCAGGGCCTCAGTGCATGCTACGCAAGCACTCTACCCACTGAGCTAAATCCCCAGCCCTATGTCTGTCTACTTAACGTGCTATCTCAACTTAAATTCGAACTAAAATGTCTGTCTTGCTTGTAGTTGTGAGAAATCAGATGATCCCAAAGAAAGTCATGGAATTGCTTTGTTTAGAGCCATGTTGTCCAGTACAGTAGACACTAGCCACATGTGGCCATTTAAATTAGAATTATTAAAATGCAAAAATCAGTTCTTTGTCTTACTTGCCTCGTGACAAATGGTAATGGTCTCATGTAGCTTGTGACCACCCTATTTTAGTAGAGCTGGTTTACAGGTTTAGAAAGAAATTTCAGACTTTATTGTCTCTTGCCTGCTATTGTTTTATTATTTTGCTTAGTAAGGGGGGCAAAACTAACTGGTGTAGAAGCCATTTCTTATCTTAATCTACAAACTAAATCTAAAGTAAAGATTAGAATGATCAATGCAAGACTATAAACTAAGCTCAACTATTGTGATCCATCATGACAAAAATCATTATCATAAAATCTTTGAATAGATGTCTTTTACTCAAAGGACTATTCATTTGTGTGTTAGGCTTTTGTGATTGTGAATAGCATAACATATACTCAAACCCTTAGCTGGTCCTCTCCTTATGTTTAGCAATATTCAGTACAGCAAGAGAAATTGCATAGACTCTCTAGGTCTTTATAATATAAATTGACCAAATTGAAAAAATAAAGTGGAAAATTGAGACAGGCGCCATCTTGTTTCCCATCTTTGAACTGCTCAGGTCATCCAGGCATTCAGCTAGTTCATATTGAGTCCATACTATGTGTCTGGTCCCTGGGCTAAACATTAAATTTACAGACATAAATAAGACATGACCCGTTACTTCAAGGAACTCAGAATTGGGATGAGGAATAGATGAGATAATAATACCATAGGTAAGTGTGATAATAACTGTAACTACAGATATAAAGCTAATAAAGCTAATGTATACAAGTAAAAGCAAATAGATTTCTTTTGGACTTAAATGATTTCTTTTTTTCAATCCTAGGGGGTTGAACCCAGGGCATCACACATACTTTGTACATACTACCACTGGGCTCCACTCCCAGCCCATTTTTAATTTTGATTTTGAGTCAGGGTCTCACTAAGTTACATAGGATGCCTCTGGCCTTAAACCTGTGATCCTCTTGCCTTTAATTCCTGAGTTGTTGAGATTACAGGTTTGAGCCACTGCGCCTAGCCCTATTTCTAGGTTCTTAAAGGAGATATCTTAAGTCTCTGTCACCTGTTGAAAAACATGGGGACCCAGCGGTTTAACATAGCTTTGAGTCAGCTTATTCTAAGACTTAAACCTTTAGTTTGGGCTCATTCAGGGAGCAGAGCCATTGAAAACCCTATGAATAGCAGAGATGCACTAACAATAGCGTTTCACCTATTGTATGTAGGGTCACTATGAGTCAGACAGTGACTCAAGGGCACCCAACAACAACAACAACAACAACAACAACAGGAAGCAGAGCTGTGTATATGGAGTTGTTTTGGAGGTGGTGGGGCGGTGGAGTGAGTGCGCCTGCCCAGTGCATTTGGTACACGGGGATTACACCAGTTATGACTCTCTCCATGTCTTCCCAGCTCTCTGTGCCATGGTGGCCACCATCTGGTTCCCCGTGTGTGCCCACCGTGAGACCACCATCGTGAGCTTCGGCTACTCCCTGTATGCTGGCTGGATTGGTGCTGTGCTGTGCCTCGTGGGTGGCTGTGTCATCGTCTGCTGCGCTGGAGATGCCCAGTCATTTGGTGAAAACCGTTTCTACTACTCCTCCGGGTCTAGCTCCCCAACTCATGCCAAGAGTGCCCACGTATAAGAGAGCTGCCAGGCTGCCCACCGAGGTGCTGTAGATGCTGGGCCCGGGGCCCTAGGTTTGCTTGCCAATGTTGGGGTGGGGGGGGGTAGCTCATGTCTCTGCCAGGCACCAAAGCCAAAGGTCTAGAAAGCATACTGTCTGGCATTCTGTAGTCTTAACACCCCCAACCCACCACCTTTTGGTTGCCTTAAAAGAAATCTCTAGTGCAGATAATGCCCACACAGTTTTCTCATGGTGTTGCCCACGATTAGCTCTTTTCTTGGGCGTTCCTTTGTTGTTTATTAAAAAAAAAATTTTTGTTTCTCTCTACATTTGAAACATCTTGCAAACATTGCTGACTTGGGTGTGGGTGGGGAAGAGAAATAAAAGACACTTTTCAAACAGTTACAGATGACAATGGGGGCCTCATAAAGATGCCTCTCTGTTTCCTCCCTCCCCTTCAGTTCCAAGGTCATTTAATTATAAGAGATAGAAAAAGGAGTCGGGAACATGGGGTGGGAGGGAGGGGGACTGTGGGACTTTCTCTCCATGGGAAAGCTTCCCTTTTATAAGTTGAGGGCAAGGGGTGGGGATCTTTTTTAGTTTGTGATTTTACATTCATCTGTACATACTTTTTTCAAGATTGATCGTTTTTATAACCATGGTTTTCCTGAAATTCTCAATTCGTCAGTATGAAGGAAATGAACCAAATAAACTTTAATTACGCAATAAATAACAGTACAAGTGAGTATAACTGTAACTGATATTCCACAACATATTTTTGATTCCCAGGTTTGTATGATGTAGTTTTTAATCCTACACTTGCTCATGCTTCAGATTAACACATTTTGAAAGGCTTTCCCTCTTTCTGTCTCTGTTTTCATTCTGCTACCTGTTTTGAAGAAATGTTGTTTAACACAAACTGTACTGTTGAATTTGGCTTTACGGGTGTAAACACTGATGCTATGTCAGTATCTGAGACCCCAGACTCTCCAAACACGGATGGTGCATTTTGTTCTTTAAGTGAAATCTGTGCAATAAAATAACCAACTCTCTGCAAAACTGGCCTTCAATCTTCTGTTTTTTCCAGGGGTATCGTCTATTGATTTTTAAAATGCTCATTAATTTCTCTGATAGGGAACCTGACAGCATTTTGTATTGCCCTGAGTGATTAAAAAGTCCAGCTGGGTGTGGTGGCGCACACTTGTAATCCCAGCGTCTGGGGAGGCGGAGGCAGAAGGATCGCAAGTTCAAGACCAGAGGTAGTCTGCGTAATTTAGGGGGACCCTGTCTCAAAAAAGTAAAAATAATAGATGGGGGTTGCAGCTCAGTGGCCCAGCACTTGCAAATCATGCAAACGTGAGGCCCTGGGTTCAACCCCCAGTATCAAAAAAAAAAAAAAAGTTATATTTTATTAACTATATCATGGTGGTAATGTGTGACCATAAAACAATAGTTTACATGTTCTCTAGATGGAATGACTTTATTGCATCTTTAAGTCATAAGTAAATGGTAGCCATGGGAAACAACATTCAAGCATGACGCAGTAAAACTCCTTTATCTACTCTGAACACTTAACAAAGGAGTTGGCTAAATATGAAGGATGAATTAAACAAACTCATTTTATTGGATCTTTAGTTATAATATCACGATGTATTTTGTCCAAACATATACATATAGGTGTTTGGAAATTTTGGACAAGGATATATTGAGTTGATTTTTGTTTTCCATTCCAGAAACTCTGTCAAGTTATGGGCATGCTGTAAGAAAACAGATTATAATCTGTTTTGGCAGATTTTTTTTTCTCCAAATAAAATACTACTTTCATTAGCTGATAGCATAATAATTGGAAAACATTTCCTCTTTGGAAATAGCCATTTGGGTTTCTCATTTGCAGAGATTTGTGTACATTAAGATATTATAACCTTGTGGAAACGATTTCTAAATTGTGCAGAAAAGAGTTTTCATGTTGACAAAAATATTTGCTTTGTTATTATACAGTTTTTATAAGGATGTGAGTCATGTGACTATATTGGAGGACTCTCCCTAGGTCACTAAGACTTGTCAGATTATAAGGATTAGAAAAACAAGTGGAGCGAACAGTGTATGGAGGGAGTGGGCCAATAAGGCTGGAGGTCCTTTTGTTCTTTTCTCGACCTGTCAGAAGCATCATGAAACACAGTACTTCTCTTCTCTTAGGGACTTACTGTTTTTACTTACTTGGCTCTTTCCCTGAGGCTTGCTTTCTTGTAGGAGTGAGTGTGCAGCATGAGAGATGAGACCGCAAATCTCTTATAGCTTATGTTACCTGACTAATTCGGGAATCCCCTTCTGTAGGTTCTACCTGTATTGTTAGGGTTCATACTCAGTTTAGGGAGGAGGCTAGATATTTCTCTAGAATGGTATTGCCCAATAGGAATAAATGAGTCTTATAAATAATTTGAAATGTTCTAGCAGGCACATTAAGAAAGCCCAAAGTTAATAAGTAAAATTATTTTAATATATTTTGTTTGATGTAGTACATCCAAAATTTCATTATGCAGAATGCAGTGAAGTCATGGGAATTTCAGTATGCAGTGAAGTCATGGGAATTTCAGTATGCAGTGAATTCCATGGGAATTTCAGTATGCAGTGAATTCCATGGGAATTTCAGTATGCAGTGAAGTCATGGGAATTTCAGTATGCAGTGAAGTCATGGGAATTGCAGTATGCAGTGAATTCATGGGAATTGCAGTATGCAGTGAATTCATGGGAATTTCAGTATGCAGTGAATTTCATGGGAATTTCAGTATGCAGTGAATTCATGGGAATTTCAGTATGCAGTGAATTCATGGGAATTTCAGTATGCAGTGAAGTCATGGGAATTTCAGTATGCAGTGAATTTCATGGGAATTTCAGTATGCAGTGAATTTCATGGGAATTTCAGTATGCAGTGAAGTCATGGGAATTTCAGTATGCAGTGAATTCATGGGAATTTCAGTATGCAGTGAATTCATGGGAATTTCAGTATGCAGTGAATTCATGGGAATTTCAGTATGCAGTGAATTCATGGGAATTTCAGTATGCAGTGAATTTCATGGGAATTTCAGTATGCAGTGAAGTCATGGGATATTTTACACTTTTTTTTTTGTAAAAAGTTTTTGGATTCCAATTTTTTTATTTTTATTTTTATATTTTTTGCGGTACTGGGGGTTGAACCTGGGGCCTCACTCTTGCATGCTTTATAAGGGCTGGACCACTAAGCTACTGCTCTGCCCCCCCCCTTTTTTTTTTTTTTTTTTTTTTTTTTTTTTTTTTTTTTTTTTTTTTTTTTTTTTTTTACTTTTTGAGACAGGGTCTCACTAAGTTACGCAGACTGCCTGTGGTCTCGAACTTGCCATCCTCCTGCCTCCGCCTCCCCAGCTGCTGGGATTACAGGCGTGCCCAATGTGTTTTATATTTAAAACCCAACTCATTTTGTCCTAGCCACATTTTCAGTGCTCAATAGGCACTTGTGGCTGGAAGCTATTGCATTAGATAGCACAACTGAAAAGGATAGGTTCTGTTTCAGTCATCCTCAGGAGGAATTCAATCTTATTTTATCTCCTTTCATTAGAGTCCATTAGAGATTAGCTATTACAACCTATTGAACAGTTATAACAAATCTTCACCCAGGTAAAGATCATGACCCCTCAATCATACGTAAGTTGGCAGCTCTAAAGTACTCTCCCTAAATAACAAGAGGAAGCAGAAAGAACTCATGCTTTTGAGACTGTTTGTGTCAGGAACTTCACACAGTTAATTCTCCACAGAGTCCTCACTTTATGGATGAGGAAAATGAGATGTAGAGACTTTAGGTTGTTTGTCAAGGTCGGATCTAGAAGGGACTTAAGTCTATTTAAGTCTAAAGGTACACATCTCCACTTAGGAATCACTCCTAGGGAGGCAGCCAGAGTGCACATTCACCCTCTTCTCCCCTAGAGACTGACTCAGTAGATCCAGGTCAAGACTCAAGAATCTGCATTTGTATTGTGAACCCCCAGTGATTCCAATGGTAGTGGTCCCTACACTATGCTGTGAGAAAAAGGGACTGGAAAGGCTTCTTTCTCATGCTTTTCTGGAGCGCAGCTAGAATCATCCTTTGTTCTGTCTTTGATGGTAATGGAGGTTAGGTGGTCTTGAGAGTTGGACCACCCTCTCTTCTTTCTTTAGCTTTTCTGAAGACACAGCATGCACTGGATCATTGGATTGAAAGTCTTGTTCATGCTTTCCAAGAATTTGATGGAAACTAAATAAGAGAAAAGATTGTTTCAAGGGAATCTCTGAATCTAAGGGTGTTACTAACAATGATAGCAACAACAACAAAAGATTGTGTGCTTAGAGAATACAAGTTATATATTTGTGCTGAATTGGTGCTTTGGTGTAACAATAGAACAAGGTTTGGTTGTATCTTGTCTTTTTTTTAATTAAAAAATCTGCATGTTAGTGTTTCTCTATACAATGTACACAATGTGAACTGCACCATCTTAAATGTTTGGCAGGACATTCATGCTCATGACATCACATGCTGGGAGGACAGGGAGGCCACTGTGGGACTGGCCCTGGGGAGGGGCAGCATCAGTGCAGCCATTGAGATGGCCCCACAAAAGAGTGTGTGACAGCCAGATGTGCAGCTTAATGGAGACTGCCCCAGGATTGTGGGTGGAACACTGGCGCATGCTGCTGATGGCTTGAATAGCAGCTCTTGAGGAATCTATATTTCTCTACCTCACCCAGAATCTCAGAGCTCAGGCTTTGTGGCTGCGTGGCCGGGGGAGGGAGTGGAGATGGGGGGACTTGTCACTGCTCCATGCCCCATTGTCGAGATGAAAAATGTGGAAATGTGGAGCTATTCCTAGAGGATCGTGAAAGGCAAGGATTGCTTATTCCTTACAGGCAGATTGGCCTCCACATAGCAAGGAGCACCTGATTGTCACAGTCGAGGGCTTTCTTGGCTTAAAACGGTTGCGTCTATTTCTCTCTCTCCCTCTTTTTTTTTTTTTTTTTTTGTGGTCTTGAGGGCTGAACCCAGGGCCTTATGCTTGCATGCTTTGCAAGTGCTGGACCACTGAGCTGCACCCCAGCCTCCCCTCCTCTTATTTTTTTTTTTTTTTTTTTTTACTTTTTTGAGACAGGGTCTTGCTAAATTATGCAGACTGCCTCTGGTCTTGAACTTGTGATCCTCCTGCTTCTGCCTTCCGAGCTGCTGGGATTACAGGCATGTGCCGTGCCCGACTCACCTATTTCTCTTATGCTGAGTTCTATACAGTCATGATTTTCAGTCTGGAATGTGTGTACAGATCACCGAGGGATCTGGTTAGAATGCAGATTCTGAGTGAGCAGATGTGGGTGGGCCCGAGATTCTGCATTTCCAATAGACTCTCAGAGGAGGCTGATGCTACTGGTCCCAGACCCCTACCCAGAGTAGTCAACCTCTGGGTCCTGCTGAACACACCCATGCTTATGCGTGTATGTAGTGACTGGTGGCCTCTTTTGTGAGAGATACTGGGAATGGTTCTTTAACTCTCCAAATAATTCTGAAACTTACCTGGGCAATAATTCTGGTGCAGAATCCTTCATTTGGCTTTAAGGTTGTGTTCCTCATTAAAACAAAAACACCCAGTAGAATATTGGAGCCAACTAGTACTGGTCCATAAAGCCAGTTGTTAAATTTTCAGAAATTTTGTGAGCCAGTTGATGTCACATAGGTAGTTTATTAATAGCCATGATGGGATATTTATGCCATCGAAATCAGCAAACACTACAAATAGGTATTTTTCTTCTTCTGGCTCTCCCTTCCCAGCCAGTTGCTAAATATGTACCAGCCCACCGTTGCTCAGCTCTTGGGGAACTAGACATGAAGCAATACCAGCCTTTGACTCCTTAGTTGTGAACAACTGTGTTCCTCCTTTTCCTGAGAAGTTCACATAAGGGAAGGCAGGAGAGCTGGGAGTGGGGGAGTAATGGAGGGAAAGAAGATATGCCAGCTGTCGACCCTTGCACTGGGTGTGCCCTGGTTCCTGTGTCCTGAGTCTGAGGGACTTGATGTCATGGGAGGCGGGAGGGCTCCTTTCTCACCTGTGAGCTTGGATCCTAGGCTTGGAGGGCAGGCAGAAAACTCACTTATGTATCAGATTCCCTGGGTGTCAGGTTGGTGCCTAGGGTCATCCTGTCCTCTTTAGAACTAATGCGCTGCATTTGTTCGCCTTACTAATCTAGTTTCTAGAAGTTTCCTGGCAGATTTAAGTTTTAAAAGTCATATTTTTTCCTGATTGTAGAAATAATAATAATATAACAGCTAACATTTATTGAGAGTTTATTCTTTGTCAGGCACAGCTCTAGTACTTAACGAAGGCTAACACATTTAATATTTATAACAACCTTTCGGGGTTGGGGTTATTACTGTAGTCCCATTTCATAGATAATGAAATTAAGACATAGAAAAGTTAGCTTCGCTAAACCACATGGCTACTGAGTAATGACCACTATAGAAAATTGGAATACTGTGGAAAAATACAACTAAGAAAAAATTTTTAAAAATCACCCATTATTTCCTTATTAGAGTAATTTCTTTCATATACATTTTTGGTCTTTATTGCATTTTAAAACAGAAAGTCTAACATATTCTGTACATAGTTTTTTAACCTGCTTTTAAGAAAGCTCAATATATAGGAAACATTTTCTTATATCATAGTTTTTCTATAATATTTTAAATATCAGCACAATATTTCACTGTTTGGATGTACTATAATTACTCAATGAATTTTCAAGAATATCTTCACTATTTTGGTTCTTTCCTAGTTTCTTCTGAGTAATTTTTCCCCGAACATCTTTATAAGTAAATATTTGCATGTTCACATGATGTGCTATTTAGGATAAATTTTTAGGAAGAAGTTACTGGACAATATTCTAGGCAGTGTCTTAAGAATATCTTATTTTTTTTTTTGGAAGGGAAGTGCCTAGTTTCCCCTGGTACTTCAAATAGAAATTTTAAAATTATTTGAAATCTTTATTTTTTTTAAGTTTTATTGGCATGGAATTATGTAAGAATTTTTTTTTCCAGTACTTAGGGGCCTCACACATCCTTTGCAAGTGCTCTGCCATTGAGCTGCACCCCAACCCCCCCTTATTTTTTTGGTACTGCAGGTTGAACCCAGGGGCTTCCATTTGCATGCTTTGCAAATGCTGGACCACTGGGTTGTGCCCCCAGACCATTTTTTTTTTCTACTTGTTGAGACAGGAGCTCACTAAGTTATGCAGACTGCTTCTGGTCTCGAACTTGTAATCCTCCTGCCTCCACCTCCCCAGTTCCTGGGATTACAGGCGTGTGCCACCGCGCCCGGCTCCCAACCCCCTTTATTATATTTTAAGTGGAAGCAGGGTCTTGCTATGTTACACAGGCTGTCTCTGGCTTCCAACTTGCAATCCTCCTGCCTCCCCAGTTGCTGGGATTACAGGCGTGTGCTACCAGGCCTGGTTAAGAAAATATTTATAATAAGTGGTTGATAGAAAAATTTCAGAAATATTCACAGTGAGGGCAAAGGTCCGCCAGGGATAGGTTGGGGCCTGTAGGTCTGCCTGACCCGCATTACAATTCTGTTTCAGTGGGTTCTGCTCCATAGAGAAAGGAGCCTATTTGCCTCCGGGAGACCTTGTGTGAGGGGCACTTGGATTGTAGGGCACCCCAAGTTAGTGTAGAAAGCTCTGAGATTACTGTTAGTTAAATCCTTGGTCTTTATCGCTCCCACCATAATGTACTATGCATAATCTAGTGAGAAAAAACAAAGCAAAGTAAAATGAATCACTTGCCCCTTTCCCAAGCTTTGTAGAATTTAATCCAGTGTGTATGCTAGAAAGAACATTTACCTGGGCTTCTTTGCTGCCTGGTTTTGTTTATGGTTGCCACAAATGGTCAAGGAAAATGCATGTCTAGAGCAGTGAGAAGGCCTCGCCCTGTGGGGGCTGCTGCGGGGCTTTGGGTGTTTCTCTTGGTTCCACCTTGGCCTCAGTGAGCAAAGCAGAGCCTTCCCTTCATACAGCTCGGAGCCTCACTCATCAGCCCAGGCCACCGGGCTGGCCTGGCTATGCGCCTCTTCCCCTTAGGTCCAGGTTACCATTCCTTCCTCACCTGGCCTTCCCCAAAACAGGACAGAGCTCAGATGGCCTCAGTCATGGAGTGTCCAAGGAAGGCTCTCGAGTCATTCTATCCAGTATTTCTAAAGTATGGGGTGGGGATCATCAGGATACAACTCATGCAGTAAAAGGAAATTTGTGGGTCCCACCCCAGAGCTCCCCTACTGTCTGTCAGCTTGTCATGCAGTGGGGCTTTGCAGGTTGCTGTGATGCTGAAAGCTATGCCACCCGTATTTCAGATACCAGCAGGGCCACCCATGGTGGACAGGTTTCAGCTGCGCTTCCAGACTGAGACAGACTAGGGAGAAGGACCCGGCAGCTCACTCCTGAAACAACCAGCCATTGAAATCCGCGCGCATAGCAGAGAAGCACTGTCAAACATAGTGGGGGAAAATGAGCCTTCCACGCCGGAAGACATTCAAGGAACCATTGGGAAAGAGTGGCCTCCTCAAAGTAGAGTCAGTAGGAACCAGCGTGGTGGCACTTGCCTGTAATCCCAGAGGCTCAGGAGGTGGAGGCGGGAGGATCGCAAGTTAGAGACCAGAGGCAGTCTGCGTAATTTAGGGAGACCCTGTCTCAAAAGGTAAAAATAAGTAGAGTCAGTAGGGAGGGAAGGGAAGCAGAAACGAGACATGGAGGGCTCAGGGAGCCCAACAATGTCCGATCTCTAGTCCTAGATGACTGGAGCTAGGGCCATGGTTTTTGGTCAAAGCTAGCCTGAGGTGGGCTGCTGTCACATTCAATAGAAATAGTCCTCTGGGATAGAGGGCTTCCCGAGCTGTTGGGATCGTCCTCTGGTGGGAGGAGCTTTCCCAGTGGGGCTGCTGTTTGTGAGCTTGTGCAGGGCTGGGGGAGGCTTCAACCTGATGTTTATCCTCACTCCCCCCCCACACACACATCACCTCACTGCTGCTCCCCAGGCCTGGCTTACATCAGCTCCTCATCGATTTCTTTCCCAGGGGAATGGGGAGGAGGGAGGTGTCTCCAAAGGAATTAAGATGCTTTTACCAAGAAAAGGGGACACAGATGCGGAGAGGGCCGGAAACAACACGTGTCCATCACACTCACCAATATCCAACAGTTGCGTTCAAGCCACTGAGCCTCTTGTGTGTGACCCTCCCACCCCACGCTGCTCCGTCACTCCATGATCTCATTGGGAGAGAATCCATCACCACTAAACAAGGGACACTTTATGGGCATCATATCCTGGCGAATTAATCATTACAAATTTTAAGCTCTTTTTCTAAGGCTGTTTATACAGTTATATACATTTTAGCTTATTTATATGAGCTAAAAAGCTTCTATCAATTAAAATCTCTCCCTCATTCTGCCTTCTGCTCAGAACAGAGTTCTGAATAAGCAGGCCTTTGGGGCTGATGCCTGCTACATAATTCACAGCTGTGCTGGTTTTCAATATTTGCCTCCTTTAGGCTTGCTGATATTGGGATTTGTGATCTTGCTTATTATTTAAAAATTCACAAGCTCTTAAAATTTGGCTATCTTAAAATGGACTTTATGAGCATTTGCTAAGATCAGATTGCTTGTTCATCATTCATTTGCTAATTAGTCAACTAAGCAAACATTTTATGAACACTTGCTACGTGCCTGCCATACATTAGCCATCAGGTTTTGAAAAGGAAGCATAAAGACAGTCCCAGGGCTCAAATAACTCACAGTACAGGGGTGTAGTCAGGTAGGTCATGAATAACGCCCCTTAGTTCCTTATCATTGTCATCTTTAATCTACATTGGGAAGTTACACCTGAGTGAAAGGGCAAAGTAAAACACCAACAGAAACTCATCACTGCACACATTAAAGATAAGAGGTAGAGAATGTTGATATGTGCAGACATCGCAACCTAAGGTCTTCTCCTGATCGTGCTTATTTTATACATGTGTAAAATCAGCCAATCCCAATGATTGCATCATGAGCAAAGCAGTGAGGTGTTGGCCGAGTGGCGCCTTCTTCAACTCCTGTGGGATGCCATGCTGAGACCTGCAGAGGAGCATGACGTTTCTTCTTAGGGCTGTCACTTCGTTGGTGGTGTCAGTGTTTTGCTTGCCTGAATGATTTAAAAACTCACCGTCCAGGTGTCTGAGCTCAGCTTCTATTGTGACAGGTGCAATAAAAACATAGCAGGCTGAGCTGGCTCTGGTGTGCACGTAAAATACTTGGTCACGTCCAGGTAGCAGCATAAAGTGGAGAATTACAGCAATGGCGGGGATGTTGCAAAGATACGGAACCGTCCCGAAGAAAAATATGAAGAATCATGTTGCTTTCTGCAGTTGATTTAAATGCCAGCCAATCCACAAACGGTAACAGCATACCTCTAGGCATTTACTGACTGATTAATAAAAGCCAGCATGCCATTGTGCGAGTCATTTCATGAAATCCGTTTTACAAAGCATGAACGTCTGGGGCTCCTCAATCCAGGCCTGGTCCAGCAGTGTTCTTTGGAGGCCCCAGCTGCTTTCCATCTCACTGCTTCACCAGCCCTAGGTGCTGGCTCTTGACCTCATGGTCCAAGACAGCAGCATCTACACTGCAAGTGGAAAGGTCAAAGAAAAGGGGCAGAGGTCTATGTCTCCTCTCTCTTCAAAAAGTCCCTGACAGTGTCACAGAAGTCTGCTTAAGTAAGTCATATTGTCACAGCCAACTTTGAGAAAGGCTCAGAAATCTAATTGGTATCAGGTCTGACTGCATAATTTGAAGTGCTCAGTGCAAAAAGAAAAAAAAAAAGTGGAGTTTTTTTTTTTTTACAAAAAGAAAAAAATGTAACTAAAGATACTAAAACATAAAGCAATTTCTTTTTCTGTGTTCTCTCTCTTGGTGTGCAATTATGTTTTTGCTATTTAACGTTCTCAGTAAATAAAAATTAAAATAAAATTAAATTGCTACCATGAATGGTGTTATCTAATTTTTATGTTATGCAACATCAATTTTAAATGCAAATGTAAGAGCATTTAACTTTTCTGAAGAAACACGGAAATTCCACAATTAGTGTCTGGTAACTCATACATGCGTTGGTCCTTTGCTCTAATATTGGGACAGAGGTGACGCTGCACAGAACTGACTCAGTTGTTTTCAGTGTTACCGTTGAGGTGCACACATTCTGCCAACACACTTTACCTTCGGCTTCCTGACTAACGGAAATGAAAAGGAGCTATGGGTTGTACTAGCTTTCACTTTCCTTCTATCAACATTTTCAGTGTAAAGTGGTTGAGTTGTACAATGAACAGAAGTAAGAAAGGATACCATAGGGTGCCTTGATTAGTCATGTTCCCTAGGATTCCAATGCTTTACTTTTGTTTTTGAAGCGAGTCCTGGTTTCAAGGCTAAGCATGGCCCCCTGGGTCCTGCAGGGCATCCACGTGGTCACAGACATAACACACACTTGGCTTTGAACTTGCTTTGCATCTTGCCAAACAACCACACTTCATGGATACACCTAGATTCTGTGTTTTGTGGCATTGTGAATGTTATGTGCAGGTGGGTGGTGAGAAAGGATGGATGTGGGTACTGTGACTCGGCTCTTGCTCATATGCTATTTTTCCATCAGAGGTCACTTACAAAACACCAGTTCAATGATGAAATTACTAACAACTTCAAGATATCAACACCAGACTATTAAAACAAGTTCAGGCTCCCTCTGCTTCTGGGGCTGTGAGATGGATAGGTGGTGTTTCTGTGAAGCTGGCCATCCCTGGCTTTGTTCTAGGTGGGTGGGTGCCCAGCTCCAGTTGTGACTAAGTCTTTAAGAAGAGAATGGCTTTTGAGGGGACTTGTAGCATAAGTCACACTTTGTAAACAATTCTCCGAGGAGGTGTCATCTCGATTGCTATGTGAAGAAGCTGGGCTTCAGGGAGATGAGGTCATGGGCCAGGGTTGCAGAGCCAGCAAATGTCAAGGGCAAGATTGGAAACCATGTCCTCTCATGTTGAGACCAGTTGTCATACTGCTACAGCTTAATTGGAGTTTGTGAAATTAAACTAAATTATGCCTAGCAGGCTGGGGAGATGAAATGAGCACATAACAAGGATCTTTCCATAGTCTATGAAAGAGGGACAATTTTATTTAAAATAATGACACAGAGTGAACCATACATGTCTATATTCACTTAATTCTCACAACAGCTCCATGAATTAGGGTATACTAGTATACTCATTTTACAGATGAGATAATAGAGACACAAAGAGGTTAAATAAATTGCCTACAGTTCCAGGAATATAAGCTTTGCAGTGTCCCTGCAAAGCCTAAGGTGCTAATCACTATCCTAGCCTTTATGTGGAATTTATTTCCTCAGAAAGTGGAACAAATTATGATAGCAAGCCATTTAATGATAGCACAAACTCACATTTAGTGTTAGATAAAGTGCTAATAAAGCATATTTATGCTTTAACATAAATACTGTTCCAATTAAAAATACTAGTTTTGGGGGGTAGGGTTAAATTCTGGACTTGTTTATCTTCAGAACAGATATTCTTAGAAGGAGATGGGTTGGGATTTAGCTCAGTTGGTAGAGCACTGTGCTGCAGTCTCTGAGGTCCCGAGGTCAATTCCCAGCACCGCAAAAATGGGAGAAGGGCCTGGCAATCCACTCCCAAGGCAATCTGGAAACAGCCATTGAAAACCCTATGAGGGTCGCTATGAGTCGGATACCGACTTGACGGTACCTAACAACAACAACAAGTTTCTACACAGTATAAGGCAAATGGGATGCTGTGGCTCTGGAAAGAGGAAATGTATACTCTGCCACTCCACAAATAGTTTCTCTGGAAATAAGGGGAATTAGCAACAGACATGGGAAACTTTTGTTGTGGACTTTGGGGTCCTAATTAATGACACAGCTAATGTGAAACAGTAGAGCCACATAGGACCCCCTTTGCTAGATGTGGTCCATCATGGGCACCACTTGCTGGCAAGGGGATGGGAGGTTTTCAGACTGGATTTGATTTGCAAACAAAATACCAAATGGAGTGAGCTCCCCCCACCTTTTTTTTTTTTTTTAGCAAAGAAATCACTGGGCTGGAAACTCCTGAACCTATCAATCATTCAGTAAGGCCTCCTGAGGAAAACAATGCCATGATTTTTTTGCACAGAGCCCTTTGAAGTTAACCAGTTGGGGCTTAGAACTTGAAACTAACCATGTACCTTATGTTAGGAGGTCTTTCTGAGCTACTTTGAATCCTGGAAGACCCTTTGAAGGAACATAGGGCCTTGATTTTATTGATAGGCTAGGAGCCTATCAAAGACCCCCTCTGTGTATTGGGATTTGGAATGTATTTCTGATGTTATGAATGAGAATAAAAGAATCTCACACTGGGGTGGCTACTGTGCTCCGGGTGGGGAGAAGGGTGGGAAAGGTGTCCTCTTTGCGGGGACAACAAAGACTGGAGTTGTCCCTGGACCAAATCCAACTTTCACTCCACGTTCTGTCACACAGTTTTTCTCCATGAGTGCATCTGAGCCCTCCTTGATTCCAGAGAGCACTGTCACTTGGAGTTAACAAGTTCCATATGTTTACCACCCATGGTGAAAGTAGTTTCCCCTTTTGCCTGTCCTCAAGTTGTCTCCTGCAGGCTGGCTGCTTCGTCCCGCCGATTGGTCGTCTGGTCTCTGTCCAGCTTGCTCGCCTCCACTCGCATGGTGTTACCCTGACCGCAGCACCTGCAAAGAGCACATTGGGAGATGCAAGTTTTGCTGAAGAAGGCTGGTAAAATATTTTGCACGCTATCTGGGTACAGCAACAAGTGAATTCATTTCACAGGCACCGTCTTCTAATCTGTTAAGTGGAAACAAAAGCCCCACAGAATTTGCGAGAAGCAAACAAAATGTGTTTCAGCCCCATTTTCAAAGCAGTAAGTTGCAATGATGATAAGTGATACAAATGCTTCTCATTTCCCTCTTTGTTCTTTTCCCTAACTGGCCCGGCGTTTTCTGGCAACAGGCTTTCATCATATTCATGAATTCAAGTCAGTGTGTTCTTAGGAAAGATATTAGAATGTGCCTTTGTTTGGTTAAGGGAATTTAGTTAATGATCAGATCTTCAGGGTTTGCCAGAAAATGCCACTGAACTTCAAGATATAATTTTTCTCTACGGCACTAATACACATACATATAATTTCACATCATTATCTTTTATTCAGTGGCACAGCTAAAGGTCTAGGCTGCTACATTTTGTTAGAGAGGATTTCTTTTCCTTTGATTATTATAAAATAAACAGACCGTGGCATTCCTAAGAGAATTTATCCCCCTGCTTTTGTGTCTCTCCCTCATATTCCTGGCACTTTTATTTTTTTATTTCTATTTTTGGTGGTACTTGGTGATTGAGCCCAGTGCTTTGTACATACTTCGCAGGTGTTCTACCACTGAGCCGCACCCCCTGCCCATTTTTTATTTTTGTTTATTTTGAGTCAGGGTCTTGTTAAATTACACAGACTGACTCTGGGATGAAACTTGGGATCCTCCTGCCTCTGCCTCCCCTGTCACTGGGATTACAGGCATGTACCACTGCATCTAGCTCATGGCACTTTTTATATCTGTCCTAGTAAAACTTACAGGATGCCCTGGCCCGCGGGGCTGTTCAACAGGGACCTAGAGTAGGGGGCGAATGAATGAGAAAGAGACAAGAGATACGAAGAACAAGAGCAAGACAGGCCGTCTGATCAAGCTCCAAAGTCTTTAATTTTTTGCTGTAGTTTATATACACATGGGAGGGGGAGGTACCAAAATGTTACAAGGGTCAGGGACTTTCTGTTCTTCCTGTAACCCTGACAACCGCTATCTGGTGGTAATCTCAGCTCAAAGGTCACAATGCCCTGTGACTCAACATCCGCTATTTCCTGTGACTCAACAATCCGCTATTTCCTGTGACTCAACATCCGCTATTTCCTGTGACTCAACATCCGCTATTTTCACCACATCCTGCACCTTTCCACCAGGGCATTTTGCAAAAGGTTACTTATGGCCTTGGCTCCCGGCAACAGGAAGTTTTTCATTCTGTGAACTTTTGTTAACTATGGTTGTAGATATACATATGTATATCTATAAATTATTTGTACTTGTACAACTATACTAATGTATTATTTATGATATAAAAATGTACACAAACTATTGAAAGAATGGGAAAAGACAGCACATTTTGTTTCATATTATTTATTAATGATAAAGCCTCTTTCTTCTTTTAGTATTATAGCAACCTGACTTGACGGCACCTAACAGCAACAATAACAATATTATTTTAGTGACAGCATTGAGTTCGAATATACTTCGTTATTTAATATTTGGGATAAAATACTCAAAATTTTGTTACTGGGTTTTAATGGCTTTTTTGGGTGTTGGTGGTGCTGGAGATTGAAGCCGGGGTCCCAAGCATGTTAAGAGCACACTGAACTACACATGCCTGGTCACTTAGTGGCTTCTTTAATTGAAAAGTGACTTTTCATGTGAATATATGGAATCGTACCAGAGAAATACATCATTCTTGTGTCACATATTATACACATATTCTTGTGTCAACCTCCTCCACCAATTTTCATAGACTTGTATTAAAATGTAACAGTTCTCCATTTTCTCCATTTTCCTTGGTGCCTTTCAGTTGTTCTTGCCATATGTTGTATGTTCATATTTCTAACAAAGAGATTTAAAACCCATGGAGAGTCTTGATTTATAAGATAATTTGTTGTTAGGTGCCGTCTACTCGGTGTCCGACTCATAGCAACCCTGTATACAACAGGAGAAACACTATTGTTAGTGCTTCTCTGCTATTCATAGAGTTTTCAATGGTGGATTGTTTTTTTGCAGTGAGTTTCTGGGTCCTTCTCCAAAGCCTACAGCATCTGCTGTTCCCAGGTGGTCTCCAAGGACTAACCAGGTTCTACCTTGCTTAGCTTACAAGATCTGACAGTCTCTCCAGTGGTGTGGTTGTAGGCATAAGATAACTTAATCAGGCTTAAAAACTCTAAGTTTCCTTTCTTTTCCTTCCTTCTCCTTCTTTCTTTCTTTCTTTCTTTCTCTCTCTCTCTCTCTCTCTCCCTCTCTCTCTCTCTCTTTCTTTCTTTCTTTCTTCCTTCCTTTTTCTCATTTTCCTTCTTTCACCTGGGGCTTGAACCCAGGACCTTTGCAAGTGCTCTACCACTAGGCTATACCCCCAGCCCATTTTTTATTTTTTATTTTGAGCCAGGGTCTTGCTAGGTTATGCAGGCTGCCTCTGGCCTCAAACTTGAGATCCTCCTGCCTCTGCCTCCTAGAGTCACTGGGATTACAGGAGTGTGCCACGGCACCTGGCTCTAAGCTTTTCATATAGGTAAAACTCTAGGACAATTTTTATAGTTGACATATATTACTTTCAGTAATAAGATCACTTATGTGTCCAAATATCTCTTTGCAAACTGGTCTCTCCATAGCATTCATTTCTTTTGAAGAGCAATTGCTTCCTGGTGAGTTTTTCTAAGATCATAGATTAGCAGGGTTTATTTTGTTTTTAAATTCTTGTTAAGTGTTATGCTTTTGTACTTTTGGCTTTGCTGGTTTTGCAGCAATTCCTATTTTATGGCGTCTTTGCAAGAATCTTTTGAAAGGACTTTTTCTGGGGTGAGCTTAACAAAAACAGATAATACAATCTTAGTTTCCTTAAATGGGTAATCTACAAAATATATCTTTTGTGTTGAATTAGCATATCATATTCCATAAATTTGTGTAATTATTATGTCAACTAAAATAATTTTTAAAATTTTATTTTGAATAAAAGAGCAGGAGTGGTGATGTTACTCTCCCTCCTTACTGACGAAGATTCTCTGTCCTCCAGAGCTCTTGATCATAAGATGCATGGATGGATGGTCTGAGGAATTTATGTTTTACAATACAATACAATACAATACAATACAAATTAAGCCTTACACATTGAATATAGGGCTTAACTTTTTCTTAATTTTAGATTATAAATATTTTGGAAAAATAGAACCTCTAGTATATCTCTCTGTATATTTTTCCTATCTTTTTAGAGACTTCTGGTCTACAAAAGGGGAGAGACATATAAATGAATAACTGCACTGAACATGTAAAATGCTCTATATATGGAACAAAGGTCACAACATAGTTGCAGGAAGAGGAGAAGAGATGGTGGGTACATTCCAGAAATTCAAAGCCAGGAGACACATTAGGAAGGAAATTGAAGGGTAAGTGGCAGTCTGCTAAATGGCCAAAGGGGTGAAGGGCATTTAAGAAGACCCAGCAGAGAAGAGAGTGTGTTTACACATTTAAGAGCCTGTGGGGTCAGGCTATAGGACACCTGGGGGAGCGTGAGACATGAGACTAGAGAGAGGGATGGTATTCAGTGTGCGAAGGGCTTTGCTCTGTTGCAGAAGGAGTTACTGGAGATTTTACATAAAGGAATGATCTCAGTTATGGATCTATGTCATTTATACAGCATGATTGATATGTGTAGCTTGAAAATAATGACATTTGTAGGCATGGGTGAAATTCTGTTTAATCTAATTTAATGAATAATTATTGAATGTTTTCTATGGGGCAGGCAGTACTACTGAGGCAACACAAAGGTACACTTGAGCATATTTCATTTGGTGGAAGGATTAAACTGCATGTTTATAGTGCAATACAGAAACACGTGCATTTATCCTTCATGTGTAGGGAAAAATTGGGAGGAAATTGGCAAAAACTCCCAAACTGGGAGAATGGTGTTTGAATATCTGGTTTGTAAGTTAGAAATCTAGCAAAAATGAAAGTAACTTGGTTGCACATTTGTACAAAACCCTTCCTGATTGGACAATTGGACTGAAAGCTGATTGGCTCAGGCCATTCCATGGGCAAGCTACATAAAGAGCTGTGCTGCGGCAGCTCGACCCTTTTTGGCACTGCCTTTTAGGCCTTTTAGCCCTTTTTTTGGCACTCTTTCTGTGCCTTCTCGCAGGTTCCTGCCCAGACCACCGATGAGGAAACGACTCTCCCACTGCTCTCCCCCAGACCTTTGATGAGGAAAAAACGCTCTCCCGTCACAATCATCAACAAGGAAAAGAACCTGCTCTCCATCTGATCACCGAGGAAGCGACAGCTGTCTCCTCCTGACCACCGAGATGATCAACACAGGTGTTTGCCCCTGGAAGGCAAAAGCGCCTGAGGCTTTTCCTTTCTCCTGTCTCCTCCAGGGTCCCGAGGGCCGCAGGAGTCTGCGCCTCTCACCTGAGGGTCCCGAGTGGACTGTGTTTAGTATCTGTGTGCGCAGCGGCACAGCCCGTCTGAACCTCCAGGCTGGACTGGGAGGTGCACGCCCTACATCATGTATGTTTGGAAGTCATGTTGTGGCACTACGTTGTGAATGAGACAGTGTTACCATGACATTTTTCATAGATGGATGCCTTAAAAATCAAGGCTGCTGGGCGCTGTGGTGCACGCTTGTAATCCCAGAGACTCTGGAGGCTGAGGCAGGAGGATGGCAAGTTTGAGGCCAGAGGCAGCCTGTGTAACTTAGCAAAACCCTGTCTCATGATAACACAAAACAAAGCAAAACAAAATAAAACAAAAACAGGGGCTGAGGGTGCAGCTCAGTGGTAAAGCACTTGCAAAGTATATGCAAGGCCCTGGGGGGTTCAACTGCCCCAGAACAGCACAACACAACAAAACAAAACAAAATTCAAGGTTCACCCACAGCTATGTATTCTATGGTGACAATGTTGACAATATTTTCAGAAGCCCCCACTTTTTTTTCCTAATTGAGAACTTACACATATGAAATGATGAAGTGATATTTACATTTTGCAGCCCCTCCCCAATATATATATGTATGTGAGCTGAGCATCTGAGCTAGTCATCTCTATTCAAGGGTGTATTCTTCTGCTGAAAGAGCAGACGCACCTAAGCGGACACCTGCCAGTGCTGAGAGAGCAGCCGGGTGCGGTGGCCTCTAGAGCACAGCTGCTGTTAACTTGCGCCATCACTGGTGAGGAGAGGCAAGATGTCCTCTTGGCTTGCCATTAAGGATGTAGCAGATATTTGAAGAAGCCCTTATGTCATAGGACATACAGGTTATTTTAATTTTATTTCTGATTGTAAAATTAAACGTGCTATGAAGAAAATCTAGGAAAAAGAGAATATAAAGAAGAAAATGCAAAACCATCCCAAATCAAACTTCTTAGAGGTACCAGTAACTGACATTTTATGTGATTTTCTTCTTAGTACTATCTAAAATACATGTATCTAAATCTAAAGACCCACTACATATAATCTTTGCATCTTACTTTTAGAATTTAACAGAATGAAGATTCCTCATGTTATTAAATATCCTTTGAGCACATGTTTTTACGTTGCTGTACAATATGCTTGGTCCTCTGAATCTGCAGGTTCCACATCCTTGGATTTAACTAGCCACAGACTGAAAATATTTGGAAAAAAAATGTGTCTGTAGTGCACATGTACAGATATGTTTTCTTGTCATTATTTCCCAAACAATGCAGTATTAACAACTACTTACAGAGCACTTGCATTACCTTTGTTGTTGTTAGGTGCCGTCGAGTCGGTATCCGACTCATAGTGACCCTCATAGGGTTTTCAATGGCTGACTGTTTCGGGATTGCCTTGGGAGTGGATTGCCAGGCCCTTCTCCCATTTTTGCGGTGCTGGGAATTGAACTCAGGACCTCAGACACTGCAGCACAGCGCTCTACCAACTGAGCTAAATCCCAGCCCGGTGGTGTTATAAATAATCTAGGATGAATTAAAGTATATGAGAAGATATGTGTAGGTTATCTGCAAATGCTGTATCACTTCATAGAAGAGACTTGAGCATCTGTGGACTTCGGCGGGGTTCTGAAACCAATCTCCGTGGATGCTGAGGAATGATGAACTACACTGAGTTTTTGCTATTGTTGTTTCTGTTGTGCTGTAATTAGTTTAAGCAACTTCCATCTGGGGGCAGTACTTTGATTTCTTTTTTCTTTTTGTTATTTTTTTTCCTGTAATTACATCTTCTGACATAGAAATTTGACCATGTTTCTGATTATTTATTTTCTTAGGAACCATTTCTGAAAGTGATTCAAAGGACTTGAAACTTGTCAAAAAGGTGAACTGTTGAATATTTAAACAGAGTGATTGTCCTGTTCTCCATGTTGGCAAAAGCCCAAGGAGGTCCTCTAGCTGATGAGTGAAAACAACTTTTATTCACTCATTCCTTCAACAAATAGCTATCAAATGCCTCTTGCACCCCACGCTATGCCCTAGGGGCTAGGGTCGAGCAGGAAGCAGGGGAGATGTTCACTGTCCTCCTGGCTGTGACCTAGGGAGTTAGATATCGTGAGCCAGCTCGTTTGCACCTGAGGAAATGGGTGGTGGTTTGCCCAAGTTCACATGGCCAGTGGTAGAGAGCGGGGCCAAGCTTCCCACAGTCCAAGGCTCTTTGCACTCCGCCAGCTATCGTCCCCTCAGGGTGCTCACCAAGGCTTCATTTTAGGGCAGGTTTATGGGGTCTTCCAGTCCTCCCCAGATTTAGATCTAGCTCTAGGCAAGGTTGCGAAGTGAATGGGGCTAAGTGCATCTTTGGTACCCTGGCAGCTCCTTTCTGTGCCCTTTTCCCCTCCTGGATTCCCCTCAACCCCTTCCAGGCATCCAGGGGCCTCTCAGCCTTTTCTCATGACTTAGGAAAACCTGCCTTCTGAGAAGGAGCAGATGGGACCAGTTGTTCCTATGCCACCATGTTGTTGTTGTTTTTAGATGCTGTCGAGTCAGTATCCAAATCATAGTGACCCTCATAGGGTTTTCAATGGCTGATTGTTTCGGGATTATCTTGGGAGTGGATTGCCAGGCCCTTCTCCCATTTTTGCGGTGCTGGGAATTGAACTCAGGACCTCAGAGACTGCAGCGCAGCGCTCCACCAACTGAGCTAAATCCCAGCCCTATGCCACCATGGCAGAGTTAAAACACTATATTTCTCCTTCCAGAGGTAATGCAAAGTCATTTAAAGACCTTATTGAGGAACACCAGACTTGTTTCCAATGGAGGAATTCCAGGCAGCAGGGAGCAGATAGGACAGAGGTGCTATTCTCTGCTGGCCCTGAAAACCCACAGCTCGCTAAGGATCTTTGGCAATACATCTCCTTCCCTTGCCCTTTCCACCAAGGCTGGGTAACCCAAACTCCATCTTCTTGTACAAGATAGACAAGGCCGGGTGGGAGGCAAAGATGAGGACATCATTTCACACCTTGAACCCACTGACTCCCAGCTCATTAAAGGGGTTGCTTTGGAAATAGAGCTTTATTGAATAGGGAAACCACTTTGCCAGGAAGCCCCCTTCATTTTCTCCACCCCGTCCTGGGAGGAGTGCCTCCATTCGGAAGGAAATTCAGTCATAGTCATCCAGCCACCAGAACTGAATTTGGACAGATTGTTTCCTCTTTGGATCCTGTTCCAAATTGCATTCCTGTTCTGTGTTTGATGTTAATTAGAGTCATAAATTATTTGTAGTTCCCTCCTCTGGAAGAAAGCCTGCCATAGTACTTATCTCATTTTTTAGTTAATTGACTAACAGAAGGCTCATTCCTTCCTGAAAACACTCTAAGTGGTTCTGGTAGGTGAGCATCAGGCTTGCACATGTGTGTAATAAATGCTTGGGTGATTTGAATATCTAGGTTGTAGAGATGCGGGCGTGTGGCTTTTCTCTGACCTGCACAGCCACGCATTTTGCTGCCCTGGATTTGATTGAGGCCAAGGTGAGAATGGAAGATCCTCCCCACCGGAGGGAAAGCGGTGTGCATGGACAAAGGAGAGGGGGGAATTTGGCACAAGAAAGACTGCCAATCAGTGAACTGTTGATAGCTGGAAATAAAATGTGGAAGAGCTGCCAATTTAATGTTTGGGATAGGGGCGATCTCTTAAATTTCTAATGGAATATTTAATTTTTAAGATAGTCATGTCCCAAGGAGAAGATGCCTCTAAACCAACTCTAATGCTCTGAATAGCCTTTGCACTTTTTTCCAATTTAGAAAAAACTGTGGTGAAATATACATAACATGAAATTTACCATCCTAACCTTTGTTACGCACACAATTCAGTGGCAAGAAGTATATTCACATTGTTTTGTAACTATCACGCCCACTGTCTCCTGAACCCTTCATCTTGGGAAAGCGAAACTCTGTTTCTCACCACAACTCCTCACTGCCTTCCCCCAGCTCTGGGCAGCCATATTCTACTTCCTGTCTCTGGATTTGGACTGTAGTATGAACCCCATGGAAGTGGAATTGTACAGCATTTGTCTTTTTGTGATTTGCTTATTTCTCTTAGCCTAATGCCCTCAAAGTTCATCATGTTGTGGCATGTGCCAGAATTCCCTTCCTGTTTAATGTGGAATATTCCACACTAAAGTACATTCTATGTATTCACACTTTGCTTATCCATTCATCTATGGATAGGCACTTGGGTTGCACCCATATTTTCACTGTTGTGAATAATGCTGCTATGAATATCGGCAACAGCATCTGTTACAGGCCCAGAACATTCTAGGCTTCACCTGGACTCCCCGTATCCTTATCTTATGAGATCATATAAATTCATTTCCAGATGCCATTTTGGAGAAAAGCAAGGGAGAAGGGAAGAAATCCAAAATACTGAGCATTTATTGCAAAGAAACTCAACTGTTTAAAAGACACCAAACCAGAAGTCAATGGTGACTCTCTAAACTAAGACATTTACGGTTTGTTGATTAGCTCAGTTGGTAGAGTGTTGCTCTGCAGCTCTGAGGACCTGGGTTTGATCCCCAACACGACAAAAACAGAAGGACATGGCAATCCACTCCTGAAGCATTCCCGAAACAATCAGCCATTTTTGAAAACCCTTTGAAGGTCGCTGTGAGTCGTACATGACTTGACAGCACCTAACAACAACAAGGTTTGTTTTCCTTCCCTTGCCACCCATGTGAGTGGACCTTAGCGAGGGAGATCAATGAGTTGTAGGAAATGAAGATATGGCAGGTTGTTTGTATCTCCCATGGCGTGGAAAACATATACTCCTGCTGTACCCTCGACCTTTTCTCCAGGTGTCAATCTATAGCATCAAAAAGTAGAAACTTAAGCTGCCATTGATGTTATGGTAATTGGATTTGGGACTGTGGGCAGGTCATGTTTTTCTATTTGTCCTTAAAATGAATGGGAGCAACCAACTGAATGTTCCATGTTACACACAAGATGGTGCTGAGGGTAGAGGGGGCTGTGGTTTGCGCAGGAGTTGGCGTTGGGGATGGAGCCCTTCAGGAAGCAGCGTAATGAACAAGGGCCTGTATACTCTGTCCGTACAGCCCTGTCCCCTTGTTAGCAGCAAATGGCCAGAGGGAAATCAAGCCACTTCGGGTTCTCGCCATAGTCCATACAAAGGAATGTCTAAGTAAAGTAAATTAAAACAGGTTAATTGGCACTGACTTTCTTCAAATTTAAATTTATTAGCCGATTAGCTGTAATTCTTAAAATATTTTTATTCTGAAATTGACTTTTCCACAATAATGCAAGTAGTTTCAAAATGAGCGTATTTATCTGTCTTTTCTACAAAGGGTAATGGAAATACTTAAGGCAAAATTCACTTATTCATCTCCATTTTAGAATGGAAAAAAGTAACAGATTTCAGGAAATGATTAATAGAATATGGGAAACTCCTTTTTTCTTTCTTTTCTCTCTTCCCTTTCCTTGGGTTATCTCCTCTGTAAAAATTTCATATTACTATAGATGTTTTATAGTAAGATACTTTTGTTTCTGAGTTTCTTTATAAACCCATTTTTAAATTTAAAGGCACACAATAAAGCTTTATGCATTTATTAAAATATACACATTTTGGTAAATTTATAATTTTCCCTTAGTATTTTGATAAATCAATATGTTGTCAACACCACAGTTATTTGAAAATAAAACACACTCCATAATACATCTGCATATTATTTCTTTCTTCATGGTACATTATAACACCCCATTGTACAGTGCACCAATGGGAATTTAAAACCACAAACGAACACACTTTAACAAACACATCAATTTCATACAAAAAATAAATAGCAGAGAACGACACTAGAAATTATCATCTGCAAAGTGCAAGTTGTACTTCTCAAGGACTGGACGAAAATGAAACATGTTAGTAAATTTTACAAGCTGTATTTGTAACTTTGGATATGAATTAAACTTAACATTTCTTTTCCACAGTGAGAGAAACCTAGAATGTTGGGTCTTGTTGTCAGATGGTGTGAGTAGTAAAATGAGAACTGTAGCTGCTCCCTTAAAGACCTGCGGCTCCTTCTCTCAGCCCAGACAGTTGAGGTATTTGTGCACCTTCAGCACATTAACAGTGTCTCTGCTTCGTGAAGTGGGGGTTCATGACTTCCAGGGTAAATTCTCAACTTTGGGACTGTGAGCGGGACAAGCATCTCAGCAACTGCCAGGACCCACCAACAGATGTGTGCAGAAGAGGCTCCTCATCCCAACATCAGAAGAGTGCAATCCTTTAGAGCCTGCACTTCTGGAGAAATTCATATAACCCACAACATCCTTTAGCCAGTGTCACCAATGGCAGGAAAGCTTAATAAGAAAAGTAAAAGTAAAAATAAAACAAAAGCACAGAGGATGTCCCTCCGTAAAAACCCACACGGCTCTTGTTTCCTAGTTCTAATAGAAAGCCATTTGCTCACCTTATGTAGACTAAATGTTCTCTGAGAGTAAGAAATTAGAGCCACGTGATGTCAGGAGATTTCAAGCCCAAGGCAGCGCTGTGTAATTCCATGCATGTAGAACACTATGGAATGATTTTATGCTATTCTAGTCGACACTGCCGAATACCTGTTCTCTTCGATTCAGACTTCCACTCATCCCTTTTGGACTTTAAGTCCTAAAAAACAAAAACATTCTATATTTCTTAGAGATGTGATTTTGGCACAAGGCAATGGTCTAGGTATTTCTGAGTGAGGCAGAGTGAGACAAGTAAGATGAGAAAAACATTTTAGAAAGGAATTTGCTCCAGAGGAGGAAAAAAAAAAATCAACCTCTTTTCTAAAATCTTAAGAGAAAAATCAAAGTAGGACACAGGACGAACACTTACATACAGGACGGGGGCTTTGCTGCCTATGACCATGGTTTGAGATGATGTTCCTGGCCTTGCAGATTGTATACCTACAAATGTTTGCTCTTTCATGGCCAGGATACCAACGGTCAGTAGCTGGAGCCTCTCACTTAGGGTCTCCAAAGGGCCTCTATAGACAGATGGGTCCTCAGTGCCAGGAAGGAGTGCATGAAGAGGCTCTGTCTAAACCATAGTGGGAACACCCCCTTAATAAGTCTTGCCGCAACAGGTGCAAAATTGGGGTGCTGTTGTCACTCATCCCTAGTGACAAGTTTTGGGGTGTTTCCTTCGCTCTCTCCCCACACCTCCCCATAGGAAATGAAGGCCATCTCTGGACTGGTCACTAACCTTAGGCTGGAGTCCAAGAGTGGGCCATTCACTGCCACCGGGACTCTGAACAGATCCCAGCTCTGTCCTCAGGTATATGTCCTGATCTCTGACTTCACTCAACGAAGTATTCTAATGTGAGACACAAAGTGAGGGCCATCTGTGGCGGACTCTCAGGGACTTCCCACTGACATCTCGGGCCCTGGGAGAGCCTGGTGGCAAAGGGGACAGCAATTTCCGCTAGCATCCCAGATGGCTTCTCAAACAGATGTTGCTTCTGTTTCTGATGCAGAAAAAAGGGAGGGCCTGGGAAAGCAAACTTCCTCAGCACAACGTAAAGGCTGTCAACTTTGGAAACTCTTTTAAGCAGAATAGAGGAGAGGCATTTCTTTGAGTTTTGTGTGCCTATCATTACTGGGCTTGCGTCCTGACTGATCTGTCGTTTCTGGAGAAGGATGTGTTGTTAACTTTAACAACTTTTTAAAACAGCCTTATCATGACCATGATATAGGCATTTGACATTTGACTAGCGATTGGTTTGTGACTGAGAAGTAGAACTGGATTCTTTGTCAAATTCTATCATTCCAGCTCCTTGCACTAGGTCAAAGTGGCTCAGCACTTGATGTGAGTAAAACTGAGAGCTAGGGTTTTACTGTTGAGATTGGATAGATAAAAGAGCTGCTAGGTTTGGTGGTTAAAATTTACTAGTGAAAAATTTTAAAGTGGGTATAAATAACTTTGTACTGTGCATCCACATCTTAAAAGACTATGTTTTTTCAAGGTGAACAATGAAATCAGACACAAATTTCCTATTGTTTCCTTTGTAAATCAATGCAAAAATTATAAGCCCCAGTCACACTAGGTCCTTGCTTTCCTTGAAGGAGGCACAATAGCAAGTATCAGTCAGAGGACATCAGCCACAGTCCACGCCTTTCTCATCTTCCCCCTGACTTGCTTTTCTCCCATTTCTACCTGGTAAGATTCTACTTGTTCCACAAGTTCAACACAGGTACTGCAATCTTTTTAATCTTTCCAATGGAGAAGGTCTTTTCCATTTTTGAGCCTCCACAACAGATTATCATCCTTAATTTGTCATCTTCACTATATTTAATTTATATATTCTATTTTTTCCATTTTGTAAGAGTCAAATTTCTCTTATGTGTTATTGTATCAGTGTATGCCACAGCAGGCTGGGGTTTAGGTCAGTTGGTAGAGTGTTGCTCTATACTCTCTAAGGACACAGGTTCAATCCCCAGCATCACAAAAACAGGAGAAGGATGTGGCAATCCGCTCCTGAAGCAATCTCGAAACAATCAGCCACTGGAAACCCTATGAAGGTTGCTATGAGTCGGCTCTGACTTGACAGCACCTAACAACATATGCCATAGCACATCGTAGGCACTCCATGCATAGTTTCTGAGTAGATATTCCATTTTCCTCCAGTTCATAATTCATTTGTTTACTTATTCATTCATCTAATCATCTGATATTTATTGGATACCCATTGAATACCAGGCCCATATAGCTACTAAAGTCTAGGTTGGAAGCTTGTCTGTGGATTTCAATGGTCTGTGCTATTTCAATCTTCTGCCCTCACGGGGAAAGATTTGTTCTTATCATGCAGCAGTACTTCTTGCTATTACTACCAACTTTATTATTTTTTAAAATGCCCCCTCATTGGCAGATTTATTAAAGCATATCAAGATTCTGCATCTGCACACTAGCACACTTCTATCTTTGCCTTACTTTTCTATTTTAATTGAATTCCACATTTGATTTTTGTTTTGGATCTTGTATGTTTTATACGGTGTGATAAAAATAAAACAAATATTTAAATTAAAAAATTATTACAGTCAAAGACACATTGCCACTAATGCCCCTCAAAACCCTTCCCCTGGCTTTGAACACACTTATCCCATCATTCTTGCCACTTTCTGAAGCAGTTCTGAGAGTCTTTCATTAGTGCCTTTAGTTGTGCTATTATGGCTGCCTCCATGTCCTGAATTAATGCAAAACTCGCACCACGCATGGTCCTTCTGACTTTGGGGAGGAGCAGAAGTGGCACGGTGAAAGATCCAGTGCGTAAGATGGATGAGGACACACCACAGTGCTTTTATTTGACAGAAATTGCCATACCAGAAATGATGCGTGACATGGAGGGTTGTCATGATGTAGGATGAAGCTGAAGAGACTCAGGCAAGAGGACTTCTAGATGCTTCAGAAAGAGGCAAGAATGATGCAATAAGCCTGTTTGGAGCAAAGGGAAGGTATTTGAGGGGAATTAATGGCAATGTGGTTTTTATTGTAATAAATCTAAAAAATTTAAACATTCACTTTATTTTTGTTTACACCTCATGATTTGTTGTTGTTGTTGTTAGGTGCTGTTGAGACGGTATCCAACTCATGGCGACCCTCATAGGGTTTTCAATGGCTGTTTCGGGATTGCCTTGGGAGTGGATTGCCAGGTCCTTCTCCCATTTTTGCGGTGCTGGGAATTGAACTCGGGACCTCAGAGACTGCAGCGCAGTGCTGTACCAACTGAGCTAAACCCCAGCCCACACCTCATGATAGGTGCCTCTAGTCCTTTTGAAATGATGCAGCATGTCAATAAGTATAATAGAATAAAAATTTAAAAATCAAGTCATTTGCTCTAAACCCGTACACACACTGAAATCATACTGGGAAGAATTAAATGAAAAGTAGATTTTCCTTGGATTCCATTCAAGGGGGCTGAATCTCTGAGATAAATAATAAGGTGATCTTAGTTTTAACGTAGCCCTACAAACACGATTTCAAATATCTATTAGGAAAACCCTCATACAGTCATGTTAGTGGTCGATGGTATTTGAAAACTTCATTGTGAAATCTGGGACTATTTCACAGGAGCTTAGCAACTGGAGGAATAACATCCATGTGCCTTAGAAATGTTTTCCTACCATATTGATTTCTTTTGACCCAACATGGCTGGGAAGATAATCTATTAACTTTGGAAAAATAAAGAAAGCAAAGCTTAAAACATATAAAGGTACTATTTGGGGCAAATGGCTTCTGAAATGAGAGTGGCTCATAGGATCTGCACAAAATCAGCACTCACGATGTTAACTAAGTCATGCATCCTCCCTTTTCACTCTACAGAAATTGCACACACCTGCCACCAAACTACTGCTAATACTTAAACCTCACCAATAAAAGGAAATTTTTACTCATGTTAAGATTTTGTCATTTTGCACCCACATTTCTCTTGAGCATAAGTAATGTAGACAACTTCACCCCACCTATCTAGATGTGTATCAAGCTTAACAGATCATATTTAAAGTAGGCAGATTGCTTGAGTCCTAAATCAGTTTAAAACTTTGTTTTCACAAAGATTACTGATAATTAGTTTACAGTGAATCATCAAGGATATACGTCACAGACCAGGCACTGTATCTTCATGATTAAGTTGAGGGAAGAGGAAGCACAGCATTGTCAAGCATTACATTAAAATCATAAGATGAACTGAACTCAGGAAGCCAGGAAACAGTTAATATGTAGGAATAAAAAAGATCTAAAAACTTATAGTCACTTGGATTTATTGATATAATGACCATGGGCATGATATGCAGTTTATTGAAAAGCATATTAAGAAGAATCTAGCTTCAATTGATCATTATATGCTATGGCATAGCCCAGTGAGTCAGTTGTGGGGACCTGGTAAATTTGGTTATTTTCTCTCCACCAGGCTGCTCCTCCATGGATTGCAAGCCCCCAAGGGCAGATGCTATACTTGTTTTCATGCCCATCACTGTCAGTTGAATGGAAAAAAAAAAGGTCTTTTTCCTCTTCCCTGTAACCCTAAATCATGCCAAGAAGGCACAAACCTCAAACTTTAAGGAAAAATAGACTTACATGTTAATCAATGTGTTCCAGAAAACTTTTGGTAGGATGATACATTGAGGAGCGAGAGGGTAAGGCATTTGTTATTTTGCCACCCTTTTGGAAAATTCTCGCAAAGCTCTCAGCATGATTAAAATTATCTTCACATACATGCACACGCATCTCAACGCAGCCATGGGAATCAGTGTAATCTAGGAGTAGAATTTAGAGCTCATGTGTTTTCCCGTTGCAAATTCTCTCATCTATCTTGTTTCTGAGAAACTTCTTTTAAGAACTCCTCTTACAGCCCAAACGTAGACCTTATCAGGCAGCTATTTCTCTGGGCTTCAGTGAAACTGCTTTGGGAAATAACAGGAAAAATACCAGCACTCTAAAAGTGAGCTACCCCAGAGGAATAAGGTTCAGAAGTGAAACGTGATCTCATGGAATGCAATTACCTAAGTAGCCGTGCTTCAACATTTTTTTTGTTTTCAGAGTAGCACCCACCAATCAAGTGGTTGCCTATCTCTGGGAAAAAAAAAAACCTACTACAGAATTTATAATTTTAGAAATATGAAGTAGAATTTGCAATGCGATCCCAGTGGCTGGGTCACTGCTCCTTGCAAAGATCTTTTATCTGATTATAAAACAAACAGCCTACTTCTTCAGGGCATATTAGTGCCATGAAATCATGTTCCACCTTTGTCCCCTTTCATCCTATCAGCAGGAGCTTAGAGTCTGGTATAAGAGAAGGCATGACAGTTAATTTCTGCCACCGCCCTTCTGGCCTCCACAGCAAGAGACGGTTATTTTTTTTCTGGGCAGTTAAGTATAGCTTTGATGGTGCTTCCTACCATACTGTTGGGTCCCCATGGCTGCTTTCCAGGGAATCTGAAGCCTTTGGGGAAAAGGTTGTGAGTCCTTGACCTTGGCTGGATCCTAAAATTACAGGGTGAAACTGTGAGAGCTTTGGTGATCAAAAGAGGCATGTGTCTTCCCTAGGACTTTTGGGGGGTGAGACTGCAGGACAAAATGTTGCTTACTGAGGAAGTGCCAATGCCCACCTGCCCCACCTGGGCTGGGAACTGAGTTTCACCTGTGTGGTCTCAGGTGGTTGGAACGCTGCCTTGTGTCCACAGCCAACCCGCTTTGGTGCATCTGCCCGGGAGCTGCTGGCTCAGTGGGGTCCAGGAAGCTCGCCCCTGGCTACTTGGGGTCTAATAAGTAGCAAAAGGACTCAACCAGCAAAGCAAAGGCCTGGGAAACATTTGTTGCCATCAGCTCTGAGGGTCGCTCCTACCATGGGATTCTGCATGGCCTCCCTGCTGTTCCTTACAAAGGGACCCGTTGGGGACCCTGGGTTACACGCTTTGACAGCACTCTCCTGAAGAGCACAAATAGCAAATGACAGGCTATGACTGGGGTCTGACTTTGGGGAAGGCTGGATTTGTGAAATGACAGTGAAAAACTTTTCACCTTCTAGCCCACAGGTTAAGTTACTGAAGACCACCCACCATCATGTCTACCTTGCTGCGTGTTAGCGCCTACTCTGGAGAGTAATCCAACTCATCATTTGCAATCAGGGCCTCCGAGTTCTGTTTGTGTTTGCTTTTGCCCTTCGCTTTGCTACTCGTCCGGCTGTTGGCCTTCGCATCTGACATCTGTTGGTAATAGAAGCCTTTGTCTTCGGCCGGCCCGCCCCATTCCTCCTGGCTCTCACCCTCCGTGGCGTAGGAGAAGCCCTCCTCCACGGAGAAGGGGTCGTCCACGTCGTAACGCTGGTAGGTGCTTTGGTGCAAGGCCTCCTCCCGGGCGCTGATCTCCAGGGTGCTGTTCCAGATGCCATATCCAAAGTAAATGAGCATACCTGCGGGGGAGGGGGAAGAGGAGGTACAGGTGAATAAACAGGTGCTCTGGGACCCGTAGGGCTGGGATTTAGCTCAGTTGGTAGAGTGCTGCACTGCAGTCTCTGAGGTCCTGAATTCAATTCCCAGCACCACAAAAATGGGAGAAGGGCCTGGCAATCCACTCCCAAGGCAATCCCGAAACAATCAGCCATTGAAAACCCTAGGAGGGTGGCTATGAGTCGGATACCGACTTGATGGCACCTAACAACAACAACAACTGGGACCCGTAGGGCCAGTGGGGAGGGGACCCTCGATAGGAAAACCAGGGCTGCAGGTGACATGTGGTCTCTGACCTACATGATATTTTGAAATATCAGAGACCCCAGTGATCACATTTAAGGGGTCTCAAATTAAAGAGCCCTTAAAAAACTGGGAGGTTGCTGGGTACGGTGGCTCACACTTGCAATCCCAGGACTCAGGAGGCTGAGGCAGGAGGATGGTGACTTTGAGGCCAGCTCAGCAGGCTACATAGTAAGACCCTGTCCCACAACAACAACAACAAAACCTTCAAAAACCCAGCACAACAAAACTCAAAACAACAAATCTGGGAGATCTTGCATGAAGCAACCCGTACACACAGCTTCTCCAAAAGGCTTGCACCATTGCACCCACTTTCCTGTTGTTGTTGTTGTTAGGTGCCATCGAGTCGTGTCCAACTCATAGCAACCCTTACAAGGTTTTCAATGACTGATTGTTTCGGGATTGCCTCAAGAGTCGGTTGCCACGTCCTTCTCCCATTTTTTGTGGTGCTGGGAATCGAACTTGGGACCTCAGAGACTGCAGAGCAGCGCTCTGCCGACTAAGCTAAATCCCAGCCCCACCCACTTTCCTACGTGGCGGTTTTTGGCTGTGGGTGAGAAACAGCTGCCTTTTTTAGACAGGATGTGGCTAAGTCACCTCAGTCCTCATCTCCCCTGTGACACCCAGTTCATTACTCTCATATAGCTGCCACCTGGGAATCTGCATTTTCTGCTGTCAGTGAAATATTTATGGAGCAGCGACACTATGTTCCCAACCTTCTCAGGACACTTTATTCTCCCTTACCTCCACTTAGGGACTGCACCTCTTATTTTACCTCTTGTTGCTGTTAGGTGTAGGGAAAGATTGAGAGGAAATTGGCAAAAAGTCCCAAATTGGGAAAACAGCTTTTGAATATCTGGTTTTTAAATTAGAAATCTAGGGAAAATGAAAGTAACTTGGTTGCATGTTTGTACAAAACCCTTCCTGATTGGACAATTGGACTGAAAGCTGATTGGCTCAGGCCATTCCATGGGCGAGCTATATAATATAATTATAAATATTTATATATTTATAAAATATATAAAGAGCTGCGCTGTGGCAGCTTGACCCTTTTAGGCCCTTCTTCGCCTTTTGCCCACACCATTGGCTAAGCAAGACCTTCTTGCCCGTTCCTGCCCGGACCACCGATGAGAAAACAGATTTCCTCCTCTCCCCTGGACCTTCGGTGAGGAAAGAATGCTCTCTTGTCACAATCATCAATAAGGAAAGAGCCTGCTCTCCGTCTGATCACTGACGAAGCAACAGCTGTCTCCTCGTGACCACCGAGACCACCAACACAGGTGTTTGCCCCTGGAAGGCAAAAGTGCCTGAGACTTTTCCTTTCTCCCGTCTCCTCTGGGGTCCCAAGGGCGGCAGGAGTCCGTGCCCCTCACCCGAGGGTCCTGAGTGAGCTGTGTTTAGTATCTGTGTGCACGGTGGCACCACTTGTCCGAACCTCCAGGCCAGACTGGGAAGCGCGCGTCCCACAGTTAGGTGCTGTTGAGTTGGTGTCTGACTCATAGCGACCCTATGTACAACAGGCAAAACACTATTGTCAGTGCTTCTCTGCTATTCATAGGGTTTTCAATGGCTTCTTGTTTTTTAGGAGTGGGTTGCCGGGTCCTTCTCTCAAGCTTACAGCACCTGGTGTTCCCAGGTGGTCTCCCATCAAAGTACTAACCAGGCCCGACCCTGCTTAGCTTCTGAGATCTGATGGGATTAGACCCCACTGTGGTACAGGTGCAGGCATATTTCACCTCTTAGCAGCATGCAAATATTCTATGATTTATCTTGCCATTTTTTTCTTGCCAGTGGCATAGCATGTTCCTGCACCCCAAGGTGCCTGCTTTCTTCTGTGAGCTTTCAGAGTGTCTAGTGCATGCCATGGGTATGGCTCTTAGAATACCTGTCATGCGATTATCTGCATGGCATGGTTCTATTCCATAGACTCTGCAGAACACTAGCACTTCATGTCTGTTAGATAAATGAACGAGAGCTCCCAATGAGCGTAAAATGTCTCTGTGTTGATGCTGTTGCAATCAAAGCCAATTCGCCACCCTAGTAATATGTGGCATTCATATGGCTGAATGTTTCATTTCTGATTTTTTAAAATAACTTGTGAAAATAGTTTGTGAACTCCCTTTTCTGCTTGGGGAAAGCCCATGCAATCCAGGGTCTGGAACGCTTAGAACCGTATCCTTGCCAGATATGGGATACGATGGATAAGGTTTCAGGCTCTGGGTTTAAATCCTGCGTCCATCACTATTAGCCTCACAATCTTGGATTCCTTACTTAGCTTCTCAGCTTTCTGTTCTGTAAAACACGAGAGTCAGAGCAGCATGGGGACACGTGGCTGCTTGAAGACAAAAGGAGCTAAGCCGAGAATCTCAACCCTGGCTGCACTTGAGAGTCACGTGGGGAGTTTGTGAGCCACTCTGATACCCACTCCTCATCTTCCGGTTTAACTGGTGTTCTGTGTGACGCAAGCACAGGATGTCTCCAAGGCTTCCCAGGCTATTCTGGGGGTCAGCGGAGGCTGGGCATCCCTGGGATGAACCACACCTGACGCACACTTTCCACTGCCCCCGTGGGCCATGCCACGGCTTGGCCGCTGGGATCCACTGAATTACAACACCTGTTTCATGCCCCCACACTCTCTTCCGGAGTGGCATGAGCCCCTTTGACTTTGCTAACCCCATTGCATCTGCTCAGCTGCGTGCCTGGAACTGCAGGTCAAGCCAGCTTTTCTGCTCTGGAGCTTGAGAAATCGTCCTCCCTGTTGAATCTGAAGTGTGTCTTTTTAAGCTTAGATTTCTCCCCTTTCTTGAAAGTTTCAAATTACTTTCTCCTCACCCCCTCCTCTGCCTCCATCCCAGTAAAAATCAACTCACCAGGAGCCAAAGTCAGCAGAAATTTATAGTTCTAATTGGTAATAAATACTGGACTTAATTGTTTGCAGGTGTAGCTATTGTTGCTACACTATTGGCACTATTGGCGACTTCACTTTCTTGAGCATAAGTCTTGGCTCTTTCTTGTCTGGGGGCAGGATAGCCTTGGGGACAGTCATCCTTCTGTAGATCCAGGCATGACATTCAGGCCTTTTCTGAAAGGGCCTGCGTGCTGGGTCTTAGAGAATGCCTCTGCTTGAAGCATGTCTAGGACCTGAGGCCGAACTTCAAGTGACCAGGAGGGACCAGCAGGCACATAACCTCCTTTTGCCCAACTGTACTCTTTGCTGTCTTTCTACCAGACGTTCAGGCAGGTGACAAGTCTTTCCTCCTATTCCAGCTCTGCGCCCATTATGCCAATTCTTTCCTTTTGTATCCCCTCCTCTGACCCTATTAATAGATGGGTCATTTCCTTACCAAACTTAATACCATTTTTTTTTTCTTTTTCCTTAACCTCTAGCTTCCCTCCTCTGCCTCGACACAGGTCACTATACACCTCACTTACTCTGTTGATATACCTTCCCCTGGCCCTTGGGTATCAAGTAGATTCATACTACGGGAATTCTTAAAAACCTTGGTATGATTGCTCATAGAATCATTGATATTTGAGCTGGAAAAGACTCTATAGGTCATGGATGTATCCTAATCCTTTCATTTTGCAGAAGAAACCGAGACTGGGAGACACTAGGTGTTTGGATTTGAGAGGGCAGAACCTGGCTTCCGCATGGATAAAGTCTCGTGCATTTCCTGTCCTTCACACTTGCCTTCCCCAGCCTGGCTTATACACTATGCTCATTGCAGTCAATCGGTAAGAATTTAAGTCTATGTTCTTTGGGAATATCCAGGTCTGGAATGAACACGTGTGTGTGTGTGTGTGTGTGTGTGTGTGTGTGTGTGTGTGTGTGTGTACATGAATTTATGTATATGCACGTGTGTGAGTGCACATTGACTATGATTTCTTTGGAGAAAGCAACCCATGCAGACCTAACATAAATATTTATGGGCCTTTTAATGTTTGCTCTGGCCCCTATGATCATATGCCCCTCTGCCTTCAGTATACATTTCCAATATGGGCGCTGTGAGCCTAGAAGTGTCTGTGTACAGCAACCTGATAGAACAGGCAGCTTAGGGCAAAGCCACTCTCCTGGGTCTTGGAATTCTGTCTGTCTTTATCCTTTCTGCTGGCCCTTGAGTCAATTCGGAAGAAGTGGCATGTGGCCGAGAAAGATGGGAGAAAAGGAGAAGTGGAAAGGGACACAGAAATAGAGGGGAGCTAGAAAGGGAGGGAGGGAGAGAGAAGAGGAGAGAAAAGAAGCTCGTCCTGCCATCTGTCACACATAAACAAGGGCTTTGTGTCACGGAGTAAACAGCGCTGGTAAAAAGCCTCCTGTGTGGAAGCAGGCTGTTTTGTTCTGCTCCTTTTTTCAGTTGGCTTAGAGAACTAGGCGTGAGGTAGTTTCTGAAAACCCTGGGGCATTCTGGGAATCCTGATTCCTCTTTGCTACACCTCACACATATCTGTGGGCTGAGGTCCTTTCCTCAGGCGGCAGCCATATTGCTCCTCTCTCCTGAGGACCTCAACATGCTATACAGAGGCTGTCAGCTTTAGGCTCCTCCTAGCCTGTTAGGGAAGTGGTGTGTGTGTGTGTGTGTGTGTAGGCACACGTGTGTGGTGGGAGAAGTAGTGATTATGTGCTAGTCATGGTCAGGAAACTGGGGCAGAGAGAAAATAAGAGAGCGTCCACAGCAACATGGTAAGCAGTGGGACTATGAATCTTCTTGGGTCTTCCCATGCCCTAACCCAGGGGCTTCAATCTCTTATTCTTCCCATCTACCAGGAGAGGCTATGAGGTATACATTCATGGGAAACAATTTTGCACTTTCTATTTTGAAGAATTTCAGAAACATACAAAAGTGGAATGAATAGTACAAAGAATCCCACGTACTCATCACCAGTTCCCCTGCCTCTTTCTCTGTAGATTATTTTGAAATGAATCTCTTTTGTCATAGGTTTAATTTGAAAATATTTCAGTATTTATCTCTAAACTATTTAAAAATAGCTTTTTATGATTATCACATCTAAAAATTAATATTTTTAATATTAGCTAAGATCTAGCAGTATTAAAATTTCCCCAAATTATTACATACATAGGGAAAGACTCTCTGCCTCATGAGGCTACACACTTTTTCTAGTAATACCATCCTTGCTTGAAACAGTTTTGGAGCGTTGTTATTTAATGTTGTCATTGGGATTGCCACCATATTCTTTTGAAGACTATTACAGATTGCAAGGGCTGGGGTTTAGCTCAGTTGGACAGTAGTGCTCCGCACTCACTAAGGCCTTGGGTTCAGTCCCCAGCACCGCAAAAAATGGGAGAAGGACGTGGCAATCCACTCCTGAATCAACCCCAAAATAATTAGCTATTGAAAACCCTATGAGGGTCTCTATGAGTCAGACCCAACTGGATAATACTGAACAACAACAACATAGATGGCAAAGTTTTATCCTTTGAGGGTGGATTTGATTATTGGCATAAGCCAGAAGTAGAATTAAGTTTCAAGAATTCAGTGGCTAAAAGCCAGGCATGGTGTTGCACGCTTGTGCTCCCAGCACTCAGGAGGCTGAGGTAGGATGATCTTGAGTTCAAGGCCAGCTTAGATTGCAGAGCAAGACCCTGTCTCTGTTGAGTGCAGTAGCACACACCTGTTATCCCAGCAACTCAGGAGGCAGAAGCAGGAGGATTGCAAGTTCGAGGCTAGAGGAAGCCTGTACAACTTGAGACCTTGTCTCAAAATAAAAGGTAGCTGGGCACGGAGGCGCACGCCTGTAATCCCAACGGCTCAGGAGGCAGAGGCAGGAGAATCGCAGGTTTGAGACCAGAGGCAGTCTGCATAACTTAGTGAGACCCTGTCTCAAAAAGTAAAAAACAAACAAACAAACAAACAAACAAAAAAACAAAAAAACAAGGGCTGGGGGTGCAGCTCAGTGGTCCAGCACTTGCAAAGCATGCAGGCGTGAGGCCCTGGGTTCAACTCCCAGTACCACACACACACACACACACACACACAAATAAATAAAAAATAAAATAAAATAAATATATACATAAAAAGTAAAAAATGGGCTGAAGGTATAGCTCATGGGTAGAATGCTTGCACAGCATGTGTGAGACCCTGGGCCCAACCCTACAGTAATGTAAACAAAACAAAATAAAACAAAACAGGGAAAGACCAATTAATATAAGATTACTTGTTCTACTTGATTATTCTGCTTTTTTTTTGTTGTTGTTTGTTTGTTTTTATTTATTTTGTTTTTCTTTGAGACGGGGTCTCCTTACATAGCTCAGGTTGGCCTGGAATTCTGTAACTTGCTATGTAGCCCAGAGTGGCCTTGAATTTGCAATTCTCCTGCCTCAGGCTCCCAAGTACTGGGATTACATGAGTAGGCCATGCCAGGCTTAATTCTGTTGCTTCTCATGCACTTTGATCTACTGATTGGCAATTACACAGGTTCTACCAGTAGTCAACTACTTGAAGGCAGGTGTGGTGTTAAATATCTGAAGGGAGCCAGCATTTCTGTTGTGTCAGGCTTCTAGAAGCTTCCCTGCTGGGCTGGGGTCATTCTCCTGGCTATAGGTCACTGTAGGCATGCCTGGTGTGGCCAAGGGAGGGAGTAGTTAGCAGGAAGAACAAAAATGCATCAGCTTTTTAACAATGGGCATACTGCTTTGGGGCACACAGGGTGAATGCCAGCCCTGGTCACAGTAATGGCCATGAATCCTGTGCCAGGCTGCAATGAAGGGAAATATTCAAAGGGAGGCAGAAGTTCACTGGTAGAGCATGTGCCTGGGAGAGGTTCAGTTTAGACAAGATGGAGGATCACGCCTATAGCAAGTGAATGGGTTTTCTTTATGTAACAGAATATGTTGTGATCTTGTTGTTGTTGTTGTTAGGTGCCATTGAGTCATGTCTGACTCATAGTGACCCTCATAGGGTTTTCAATGGCTGATTGTTTCAGGATTCCCTTGGGAGTGGATTGCCACATCCTTCTCCCATTTTTGCGGTGCTGGGGATTGAACTTGGGACCTCAGAGACTGCAGAGCGGCACTCTGCCAACTGAACTAAATCCCAGCCTGTTGTGATCTTAAATCCCTTTGTAAATAAGTACTATCTCAGCCACCATCCCAGAGATGTTAAGAAATGTACAACAAATCAAACACTGAAATAGGGCTGGAACTCATGTCTCTTGGCTCTAAGTTGAGGGCTGCTCCTGTTCCACCCAGGGGTCTCCAGGGAAGCTTTGGGAGTGTCAGCCCTGCCTTTGGATGCCAGTGCATCAGCTGACCAAACACCTACCTATTTATGTTGCTCCACCCTGTGCAAGTTAAGCAAATGACCTCAAACCTATAAATGAAAGGGGTGGGGGGAATTGAGTCTTCATAATATAGAAAAAACAACCTAGAACAAAAACTCAACTCTGAAAAGAGACTGGGTGACCTAAGCGATAACAGCAGGTTTTCATGTCAGGCACACTCCGGGGTTGAATGGAAGGTCTCTGATCCCTAGAGTCCCCCAGGAGCTCCTCTGTAGGCAGCTCTGAGCATGTGCTGAGGGGAGATGGGCCACCTGACCCCAGGCTGGGTGGAGTGGTTTCTTTCTGGGGTGCACCTGCCAGCAGGAAGCGCTGCCTGCTGTAGATAGCTGAGGCGCTCTGTTATGCCCGGAGGGCTTTTTATTTTGACTGCTTTGGATCAGCTTTCCAAAACAGACATTTGCCGATGCAGGAATGGAGACGGGGTGGTAAGGAGGAGGTGTGCTCCCGCCCAGCGCGATCCCCACCAACTCCCACTTGTCCTGATTGTTTTTTAAAATACCACCATGAGTCCTGCTGATTGTAATAACAAGGTTTGTTTAATATGGTGTGGCCAGCGAGATCAGGCTTAGGGTGCAGTGGGAGGACGGGGAGTTTCTCTCATTGGCCCTGCGACTGACCTAATGTGAAGTCATGGGACTTCGTGCTCAGTTTCCACTTGAATGGAATTGAGCACCCATGTAGTATTTGAAGCATATAACGGCCATTGTTGTTGTTGTTAGGTGCCATTGAGTTGGTGTCCGACTCATAGTGACCCTGTGTACAACAGGAAAAATACTATTGTCAGTGCTTCTCTGCTATTCATAGGGTTTTCAATGGTGGATTGATTTTTGGGAGTGGGTTGCCAAGTTCTTCTCCCAAGCCTACAGCACCTGGTGTTCCCAGGTGGTCTCTCATCCAAGTGCTAATCAGGCCTGACCCTGCTTAGCTTCTGAGATCTGGTGGGATTGGACATCAGAGTGCCACGGCTGCAGGCTGCATAATGGCTGTACCAGGTAATATAATCTTATAAGAATATGAGGGGAAAAAAAATTCAGTGATAGGAGCCAGCAATCCCACTTTTAACTTAACAGAAACTCAAGAGAAATGTTTCATGCGTCCACCAAAGACATGCACAAGAAAGTTCGGGACAGCTCTGTTTCAACAGTCCCAAATTGGAAACAACATACATGTCTACCAGCCCTGGAATGGGAAACAAAGTGAGGTCTGTTAGCACCGTGGAAGGCCTGCCGGCCATCTGAACAGACAAACTAAAACTATAGTCACCAACGTGGGTGAATCGTACAGCATCATGGTGAAGGGAGAACCCAACGCTCCCTGGTTGGTGGCGTGGCAGTTCCAGGTGTTTTGTTTGCGCTGACTCTGGGACTTTCTACTCATGAGGTAGTCCTCTCTCCCTTTGGTTATTTGGCTCAAAGGTGAGTCAACATTTTGGCTGCCACTGGCGACAGAGCCTTGCGATTTCTCTGGCCATTTCTGCCTGAAGGTCTTTGTGTCCAGCCCAGTGCCCTGTGCCTGGGGTGGCCAGGCTGTCTCGCATTTCACCTCCAGACTCCCTCCTTCTGGCATCACTATGGGCCTGTGGTCACTGTCATTGGGGCTGTCATGGCATTTCTTGCTCTTCTGAGCATGTTTTGGTGTTGAAAGAGCCAATTGTTCTCTCCTTTGCCTCTAGGAGGAATGTCAGACATTTATGGGACAGACCATCAAGAATTTGAGTATTTTTGTGCCCTCTGATGTCCCGCTGCATGGTCCCTCGGGTTCCTTCCTCTTCCTTTCCTCACATTGGCTGTTTCCGGTCAATTCCCAGTGGGATTTCAGCCATAGCTCAGGCAAAGACCATAAGAATGTGGCTTCTCTTTAGAATATTTATATTTTGGTGGAGGATTCATGAAGTCCATTGCACATAGGGTAATTCCTGTCTGTTGTTTAACTCTGTAGACAAAAATTGATTTTCCACAGAGAGACTGAAAAAGTTCCAGATGAAAACTTGGCAGCTCTCAGGGTAAAGATGCCTGCGAACTGGACAATTAGTTTATAATAAAGGTCCGCAGGGAACAGAGGCCTGAAAGAGGCCTTGGAAAAATACTTGTGAACAGTGTTCTCATGGGGTCTCCGCTACTTTCTTATTCCCCGAGACTCTGCCCAACCCCTGGAGAGGTTCTTTTACAAATCTGCATCAGCTAAGAGGAGAGGAAAACGAAGGGTACTTTGTGCTCCCTGTTTTGGGATTAGCAAACATTTACTGTTCGTATTCTTTCTCTTGTCTTAAGGAGAAGAAACATGTGCCCAGTAATCTTGTTGGGGATTTTGCTTCATTTCACTCTGTAAATTACCCTCTTCTGAAGGTCAAAAGCTTAGCAAAACATTGTAACAAAAATGCCATAATTAAGATTCATTTAGAGAAGTTTGGATTAAAAAAAAAGTGTCTAGAAAGATTATCAAGCTATGACTCAGCCGAGCCATGTACATCTTCTTTTTAAAAAGTAGCTGTTGTTTCATAAGAAGCTCCATTTAAAAATATCTCTTTTTTCCCAGGAAAGTTATACTGTGCATAAAGAGATTAAGAAGAAAAATATGATGTTTTGGAACCTCAGAAGTTCAGAGGTAGGAGATTTGTTGTATAAAATGATTAAGGCTTATTAGCTAATTTGGAGTTGTGGTTGTTATTGTTAGGTGCTGTAGAGTCGGTATCTGACTCATCGCGACCCTGTGTACAACAGGTGAAACACTATTGTCAGTGCTTCTCTGCTGTTCATAGGGTTTTCAATGGCAGATTGAGTTTTGGGAGGGGGTTGCCAGGTCCTTCTCCCAAGCCTACAGTATCTGGTGTTCCCTGGTGGTCTCCCATCCAAGTACTAATCAGGCCCGACCCTGCTTAGCTTCTGAGATCTGATGGGATCGGATGCCACAGGGCTACGGCTGCAGGCTGGAGTTGTGGGGTGGATATATTTTATACATGCAAAAATTAGTTTTTGAAAAGCAGTTTTGGTAATTAAATTATCTTCCTTGCTGGATAATCTCTTTTTCTTCTCTCTAGAACAGTGACTGTTAGACTTGAACAAGCATTAGAATCTCCTGGTGGGCTTGCTACACCCTGAATGGCCCTTAGCGATTCTGATTTGATAGATCTGGGATGGAGTCCAAAGTTGCATTCTAACTAGTTTCCCAGTGCCATCGATGCTACTTGACTGGGACCACACTTTGAGAAGCATTGATCTAGATCAACGTAAACCTGGCTGCACATTAAAATGACCTGGGGGAGCTTTAAGAAGAGCCCCATATTTGGCACCAACAGGCCAACTGAATCAGAAAATCTCAGTGGAGGAGGCCTGAGCTTAGAACGTTTCAGTAGCTACCCAGGGTGTTACTGATGGATAGCCAGGCTTGACAATCTTTATTCTGGGAGAAACTTAGTCATATGGTCCCTTCAAAAATTATGGTACCAAAGCAGTTAGCAGCAAGTGCCTGGAAATTCTAGCAATCTTTCCCAAATGTGGTTTCTGGGCTGTGCAATGTGACCAGGTGGGCCCTTGTTGAATTGCAGATGCCTGTGCCCACCCACGTTGCAGGGAACCATCCTCCCAAGTCACAAGCAGTTTCTGGAGGGAGTTTAGAGTGTGTGCTATCGGCAAGATTACAAGAGGTGCTCTGGGAGTTTTCCTCTGCCTGATAACCAGAAGGGCGGCCAGAGTCAGGAATGGTTCACATTGTGCTCTGGCATGTGATAGCGAGGCTGTTCACCCTGGCGGACAATGAATCATTTTAGATTTTAAAAAGAAGGGCAGGAAATAAATATTTCTTATTGCCTTCCCCATCATCGTCTCCTTTGAGACCAAAACAGCAATCTGTTCAAGGATGATAGAATTATCTGCATTTTTACGGAGGAGTAAACTGAAGGCCAAAGAAGTCAGGTGAGTTTTCCAAAGTCACAAGTCAAGGAGGTAGTCGAGCTATGGTTTGAATGTGGCACTGTTTGACACCAAAGGTGAGGGCTTCTGCCCCCTCACCCATTTTGTAAAATGTCTCTGATGTTCCAGGAGCCATAAATATGATATGGAATCAGCTATAGAATTTGTGAGACTTGGTGACAATGAAAACATGGGGCCTCTTGCTCAGAAATTATGAAGAATTCAAGACAGCAGCAGCATAGCATTAAACCAAACATGGGACTCTGTGCGTTGGTGGTATGCCTATGAGGCAAGTCTTGACGTTGTAGTTGTTAGGTGCCCTTGGGTCGAGTCTGATTCATAGTGACCGTATGTACGTCAGATTGAAACACTTCCTGATTCTGTGCCAGGCACACGATCTTATTTATGTTTAATCCTGTTGTTGCAGGCACTGTGTCAATCCATGTGGTGGAGGGTTTTCCGTTTTTTCATTGACCTGCCACTCTCCCAAACATGATATCTTTCTCCAGGGATTGATCTCTCCTGACTACATGTCCGAAATATGTAAGATGCAGTCTGGCTATTCTTGCTTCCAAGGAGCCCTCTGGTTGCACTTCTTCTCGGACAGATCTGTTGGTTCTTTTGGCAGTCCATGGTATATTCAATAATCATCTCCAGCACCATAATTCAAAAGCATCAATTCTTCTCCTGTTTCTCTTGTTCAATGTTCAGCTTTCACAACCATATGATGCAACTAAAATTGTTATTAATCCCTCCAAATGTTCTGATCAAATAAGAAAGTGTGTTCAGAGGAGGACTTGTGGGGTGATAGGAGCCCCAATCTGAGCGTGGATATACTGGATTCTAATAGTAGCTCTTCCAATAACTTCCTGTTGACCTTGAATATGTTATCTAACCTCTTAAAACTTCAGTTTACTCCTCTATGAAATCAAGAGGGGGAAGGCTGGGGAGATGGTGGACTAGGTCAGTGTCTTCCCAACTCTAGTTATTTATATATCACATTTTTAGTATAGTGGCTGTGAAGGTGGACTCTGGATTCACTCTCCTTGAGTTCTAACCTTGGGTCTGGTTTATTTGAGCTATGGTTGCCTCAGTTTCTTTGTCTGTAAAATGGAGATCTTTATGAGGATTAAATAAGTGGCTTAAGTAAATGAAATAAGTAAAGCTCTTAGAATGACAGCTGATTTATGATAAGTACTCTATTAGTATTAATTACTACTATAAACCACATGGCACCTGTACTAGCGCTCATTTTTCTTTAATAACTCACTTTTAAAATAAAAAATCATCCATAGCCTCCTTGTAAGCAAAAGTATTTATGAAATCACCAGATTCATGTGTATGTGTAGTTTTTCCAGTTCATGTGAAAATGTATGTTGTTGTTGTTGTTGTTAGGTGCCATCGAGTCGAGTCTGGCTCATAGTGACCCTATGTACAGCAGAACAGCAATCCTGATTCTGTACCAGGCACACGATCTTATTTATGTTTAAGTCCATTGTTGCAGACATCTTGTGGAGGGTTTCCCTTTTTTTTTTTTTTTTTGTTAACCTGCCACTCTCCCAAACATGATATCTTTCTCCAGGGATTGGTCCCTTCTGACTACACAACCAAAATATGTAAGATGCAGTCTAGCCATCCTTGCTTCCAAGGTGCACTCTGGTTGCACTTCTTCTAGGACAGATCTGTTGGTTCTTTTTGCAGTCTGTTGGTTCTTTTGGCAGTCTAGAAAGTTTATTCAAATCCTCTCTAAAACCAACTAAAATATTACTGATGGTATGGGCACCATGCGGTGGGTGACATTGCAACTATACACAGAAACCCTTCCAGCTTTAATCACCTGAGAATGAATGAAGCAGTTGACATATTGATGTGGATGCCTTTGTTTACTTGACAGACACATGACTAAGTATATCTGCCCACTTTAGTCATTTCTGGCTAGAAGTGGCAGCTACATGTGCCAGTGGAAAACATATTTAAACAGAGATAAGAGATTATAAATAAGTCATATAAATGGTGAACATTTTGACCAGTCAGTCAGTGGGGTCCTCCTGGGAAACCCCCTAAAGTCTAGCAAGGGATGAGACTTAGAATAGTGAAAAAAAAGTGCCCTCCATGCCCTCAGGGAGGCCCACCATGGCTACCAAGACAAGGAACCTGCTGGAAGACGTGCCCTTTCCTTTGATTGCTGTTTCTACCTCTTCCCTCTATCTAAATCTTTCCGCACAGGCCCCATTCACATTCTATTTGCTCAAAGTCCTTTCTGGCTGTTCTGCCTTGAAGTTTCTTTTTTCTTCCTTGAAAAGTACTTTATAATCATTTAAGCAGCATTTCTTGAGCCCATAGCAGAGGTACTCTGTTCCAGGCACAGAGGACCCAGGGTGGACACCTACATCCTTGGCCTTGAACAACAGACGGGCTGTGAATCAATATGATCTCTGACATCTTGCCCAGGCAAATTGATTCATGGATATTTGTCTTTTAAGCAGTGGATGCTTAGTCTATTATTTTCCTAGTCCTCAAAGCTCTGAAGGATCCTCCTTTGCTCAGTATTTGTTATCAGAAACCACACAGTTCCCAAGCTCTATTAGAGACATAAGAATAGTGCTTAAGAAAGTTTAAAATTAGTCCCCACTTCGACATCCTTCTCAAGTTATCACTTGCAGTGATTCTTTTAGCCACTTCATAAATATCAGTGATTTTCAGAGATGATAAACGTGTAATACAAATGCAATGTAAATTGATCACAAAGTAAAATTGGAAATCTTGGTAAAGGTATGGGACTTCTTGGAGTCAAAGAAAGTGACTTTAGAAAAGAACTTGAATTCACACTGACGTAAGTGAAGAATTGAGGCTCTAACAGAGTTATATCAATTTTTATCCGCAGAAGAGAGAAAATCAAGGACAATGGCATGTTGGATACTTTCCAAGAGAGAATCAAAGAATGAAGAAAGGCTGTTGAGGGAAAAAATGAAAAGCTCTCAATATTTTACAAAAGCCAGTATGAAGTAAAAGATGTTAAATGATGCTGTGATAAAATTTCATGAGAAAAATGTCAAAAAATCCACACTTAATTCATACTTAGTTCATTAAAAAAATTAGAGCATGATTGCCCCTTTAATTTTGCTAAATGTAAGACAAATGAATTTCTTCATAAGTTTTATGATGTTGTCTTTAAAATGTGGATTCACTTTAAGTAGAGTTTTTCTGGTACTAACCATTCTCATATAAGAAGAACTGACAATAATTCAGTGTTTAATGAAGTGATGGATTGGTGAGCATCATTCTTCCAGAGCTAATGCTCAAGATCATTGCAGGCAGGAAAGGTGACAACTGGTTTTATTGACTCTAATGCACAAAGTGGGCTGGGGTTTAGCTCAGTTGGTACAGTGCTGCTCTTCATTCACTGAGGCCCTGGGTTTGATCCCCAGCACCACAAAAATGGGAGAAGAATGTGGCAATCCATTCCTAAAGCAATCCCAAAGCAATCGGCCATTGAAAACCTATGAACAGCAGAGAAGCACTGACATAGTGCTGGGCATGGCACAGTGTCAAGGAGTGTTGGATTCTGTTGTACATAGGATTGCTATGAGTGGACCAGACTCAACGGCACTTAACAACAAAAACAATGCAGAAAGCAGGCATCTATAGAACCAGCCAGATTTTTCCAAGAACGAATGTGCCTATGACAGCTAGGAGGTACTTTGGGGATAAGCCTCCTCAAGACTTTAAAAGGGAACTCTCAAGGCCCCAGAGGAAGTTGCTTACCCACAAAGCACCAGACCGCAAACCGGATCCACGTGATGGTAGAGAGCTTCAGCATGAGATAGATGTTCACCAGCATGGCGAAGGCAGGCACAAAGGGGAGGCAAGGGGCCATGTAGGGCAGCTTCTTGGGGTTCTCGGGCTGCTGCAGGATCACAAACACCAGGGTGCTGATCAGCAACACCATCAGAACAACCAGAAGGATGGCCCACCAGCTCTGCCCCGAGATGTACTCAGAACCAAAGATGACGAAGGAGCAGAAGACGAACATGAGGACGAAGAGCAGGAGCACGCAGACGGTCACCGTGTGCCCCGTGGCTGCGGTGGGCCGGTCCATTTTGCCTGGAAGGCCCAGCCGGATTCTCATGGTGTAGTAACGGGGCCCGATCAGCTTCTTCAGCTTGATGAGGTAAATGTTTTCCGACTCATCGGCTTCGATGCCGGTGGTCATGTCCACGGTACCGTAGTTGGGGTGGTTGACGTTGTAGGCTGACTTGTCTGACTTCCCAATGAGCATCTCGTTGTCGCCCAGCGATGGCAGGTTCTTGGCCCCACATGTGTTGGTGGCGGGGCCGGAAAACTCTTCCCCTTCACTCACAGGAGAGCAAGCTTCCTTCTCACAGTTGGCCAGAATGCCCTCCTTCTTCTTGGTGTGTTCCTCAGACAAGAACTTGACAAAGCCATCGACGTCACTCTCGGGCTGGTAGCGAAGGAGCAACACGCAGACGGAGACCAGGGTGTAGGCCAGGAGCGTGCCGATGGACATCATCTCTATCAGGTCTCGCAGGCTGACCAACAGCGAGAGGAGGGCTGCCAGGAACCCTGACACGATGCAGGCCACCACGGGCGTCTCTGTGTAGGAGCTTACGTGAGCCAGGAACCTGCGGGCGAGGTGCAAGCAGAGGGTTAGTGGCATGCCATAGATGGCCATGGATTCTAACACGGCCAATGCGGGGACCAGAACAGTGATTGGGATTTCATGTGGGTGGTTAGCTGTCCTGGTTCTGCCCATCTAATTCACTTCTGCCCACTGCTTTGATGCTGACTGTGATTCTTATTCCAGGGTTCGGCTCCTGGAATATGCTTTAGAGAGAATTCACTTTAATTACTTGGTTTTGAGATACGTTTCTTTTTTCAAGCACCGACTCATTATGTGATGGGAAGGGTTGGTTGGACCGAGGAGGTCTGGTAGAGATCTAAATTGCAGCCCAGGCTTTGTGGTGAAAAGCAGTGGTTAGAGGATGTCATACACCTGCTTGGGGCCTCCAAACCTGTGGATTCAGAGCATCAATACCACCTTTGTTTGTTGTTAGGTGCCAGGGAATTGGTGTCTGACTCCTAGCGACCATACGTACAACAGGCGAAACATTAGTGTCAGTATTTCTCTGCTATTCATAGGGTTTTAAATGGCTGATTGTTTTTTGGGAGTGGGTTGCTGGGTCCTTCTGCCAAGCCTACAGCACCTGGTGTTCCCAGGCGGTCTCCCATCCAAGTACTAACCAGGCCCGACCCTGCTTAGCTTCCCAGATCTGACAGGATCCGATGCTGTAGTGGTACGGCTACAGGGATATCACCTTTAGTTTGTTAGAAATCTATGTTCTCAAGTGTGCAGCACCCAGGATCTACTACATCAGAATCCCAGCAAACTGTGCTTTACAAGAGATCCAAGGGATTCAATAGCTTAAGATACGCTGCCCTGCAAACAAAATTATAGGGATTTCGTTGGCAAAATAGCACACTAATGAAGAGCACTGTCTCTGTGAGCACAGGCTCAAGCCCACCTAGTCACCAACTGAAGAGAAGGTCAACAAGGGCAACTAAATGGCAGGCACTTCTTTAGCAGTTCCCCTAGGTCTTAGGAAGGCTCTCCCTCCCCTCCTCTGGCCCCTCCTGGTCCTGCCTCCTTCATCAGCTTCCACGCTTCCCTTAGTTCCGTGATTCACCCAGGACTACGCATGTGCTTGAAGTGCCAGCATCTTTCTTCGTAGTTTTCTTTGACAGTGTAAGAACCTTGCGGAGGTATGAAGTTGTCACACCTTCATCACCGCAGCCCCTTCTTGATCTGTTCAGCAACCCAGGCACAGTGGCTCTGACCTGGGGAAGGCTTCAGAGGGTTTGTAGAGGAGGGAGAGCAGAAGGTGATAGCTGGTGGCAGAGATAAAGTCCCTGGTCCAGCTCCCTTTCACCCCTTAGTGCTCTTCCAGTGATGAGCAGTAGGAACCAAGAAATGGGGCCAAATCCCTTGATACTATCTGCAGAAAAGCCACTGCATGGCCACTGGAGGGGCTAGAATTGGCAATATATTGCTACTGTTAAAAGTCTGGGTTTTGGAGTCAGCTCTGATTTCAAATGCTGGTCTGCCTCTCCAAAGCTGGAGGATCTGGGGAGGAACGCTTTTGCCTCTCTAATTTCTGGTGTACTCATCCGCAAAATCGACTTACTGCAAGAACTAAGTGGAATACTGTGTACGAAGCACCCAGGATACAAAAATGTTCAATAAATGGTAGTTATTATTGCTGCACCTCCACATGTCTGTCACTTGGTCGTACTGTGGGGGCTTGAGTGTGGCTGTGATGCTGAAGGCTATGCCATCAGTATTTCAGATATAAGCAGGGCTACCTTGGTGGACAGGTTTCAGCTGATCTTCCAGACTAAAACAGACTACGGAGAAGGACCCAGCAGCCCCCTCCCGAAACAATTAGCCATCGAAAACCCTATCAATAGCAGAGAAGTACTGTCAAATACAGTGCTGGAAAATGAACCCTTCAGGCTGGAAAGCATTCAAAAGACAACTGGGGAAGAGTTGCCTCCTCAAAGTAGTTGATCTTAATGATGGGAATGGAGTGAAGTCCCTGACACCTCCTTTTGCTAATGTGACATGACTCAAAATGAGAAGAAACCGTGTCTGCAACAATAGGCTCAAACATAGAAAGATCATGTGTGTGGCACAGTGTTGTGTAGTGTTTTGTTCAGTTGTACACACTCGCTGTGAGTCGGACCGGACTTGATGGCAGCCAACAACAACATGGTTGCTGCAATTACTAGGTTCTGTTCAGAGGGTCTTACCTTTTTTCTGAATGTTTATTTTTGTTTTTTAACTTTATAGGCATTTGGAGAGATGGGCAGGTACCAGACCTCAATACCTGGCCTAAATTGTCCTTGGGATAGGTTCTTCTCCCGGAGGCTCCCTCACCTCCTGAGCAGCTATTAGGCACCCACCATCTTCACAAGAGAGGTAGAAAGGCAGTTAGGGGGGCAGATCAGCAGGTGCTGGGCTGAGGGACCCCAAGTCAACCTGAAGAGCCATTTCAGTGTCTAACTTCCTTTCTCTCAATCTTTCTCGTGGGATATATGACAAGGTTCCCAGTCTCTAAGAAAGGCATTCATTGAAATGACTGACAGTGGGTGATGATCTGCGATGGGCGTGGCAGAGCAGAGTAAATTTCCTGGAGCACAGCACTTACCTGAAAAGGAGCCCGTCGCCCGCCATGGCATAAATGACTCTTGGCATAGGGAAGAGGGAGCCCAGCAAGCTGACCGTCAGTCCTGCAACCGACCCGATGGCCACGATGAATTTTGCAGCATAGAAGCCATGAGCCACAAACATCTCCATCAGGGGGGATTCTGTGTCGATGGCGTGATAGGGCACCATCAGGGTTAAGATCACGCTCACCTGTTAAAACAAGAGAAGCCAGGGCTGGGGGCAGAGGGGACTGGCAGCATGGCGGCATGACCTGTAGGAGAGGAGTGTGCTCTGGACCCGGGGAGCAGTTTGGATCTGCCACTAACTAGCAGCTGGCTTCATCTTAGACCCCCCATTTGGCCCTGGGGTCTCTTGGCTGCCTTGCTTTCTCCCCACATGGGACTTGGAGGACTGAACCAGATCATCTCTAATTCCCCGTTGCCCTGCCATATTTGAGGAATAAGGCTGTGGGTACTGCAGTCCCATGAAAGCAGAGCTACATGGACAGTACCATGGGGTCGGACACTGCTGGATGGAAGGAGCTGCAGCCAGGCATAGAGCTGCCCGTGAGGACCCTACCCATGAGGACAAGGCTCTCATGTTTTTTATTTCTTCAGGGTCTTTTCCATGCTTCCTTTCACTCCAACCACTGGGGATCAAAACTCCATGGTAAGTGCTTAGAGATCCACAGCCAATTAACTGATGAGACCCCCCTGAAAGGAGTCCTATTTCCATTTCCTGTCTCTGGCTTGATCTTGGAGGGTCATGCAGGGCAACAAAGAAATTATGGCATCAGGGTAAAGTCCAGGCCTTCTCTGGGGCTGTAAGTTCCCTGTGGCTTTGCTTCACCAGGAAACACTTGGCTGGGAGCTCCCAGGTCCTACCTTCCTTCATGTCACGTGTCATAAACCTGCCATGACATTTGTCTCTTTATATTGGGCCCTGGACAATGCAGCCATCTGCTGTATGGCTAGATATGGGGCGCCCCCAGGCCTGTGAGGACCCATCCTGACTCCAAGAAGGGAGTTCCAAGCCTGAGGCAGAGAGAGCGATTGTACGTAGACTACTCCTTTGCGTGTCCCTCAGCAACTAAGAGCCTCCAGGGGAGCAGTGGCCGGCTAGGGAGGATATCGGGATGCACCCTCACAGCCCGGCAATATGGCTCTGCTCGTGGTGTTGGAGTGGCTGCCTACGGACCAGTACCAGAGAAAACAACTCCCGAGGCATAGCCCATGTCATCTAAGGGAGACTGTTCGCCAGGGACACCACCACTTGCCACATGCCCTTTGGGGATGCAGGAGAGTGCCTGGGGGAGCCTAGGGCTGATTCTTACAGCAAGTCATATTGAGTCTCCTGACCATGCAGATTAGGATGGGGAAAATGTCGACAGATGTGCAGAAGCACTCTGCAGTGCATAAAGTGCTATTCTAAGGAAGGAACCATGATGACTGGCTTTATTGTGTATATATGTGCTGCAAAGTGGGCTGGAATTTAGCTCAGTTGATAGAGGGCTGCTCTGCAGTCTTTGAGGTCCCGAGTTCAATTCCCAGCACTGCAAAATGGGAGTAGGACATGGCAACCCACTCCCAAGGTAATCCTGAAACAGTCAGCCATTGAAAACCCTATGACGGTTGCTATGAGTCGGATACCGACTTGACGGCACCTAACAACAATAACAACAACAACAACAAGAACATGTGCTGCAAAAGCCCACCTCTGAAGGACAGAGAGGGCTGGGGGGAGCATGGAAGGGACCAGCAGAGCAGAGGGTCTCTGCTGTTCCTTCTCCCTCTTCTCTCCATGTGTTGCCTGCAGTGATACTCAGGGTGTGGGCAGGATAAAGCCACTTCCAAGTGTGTACCTAGAGGCTGGTGATCATTGACCCACCCATAAAATATCTGTCTGGGCAACTGAATTTCTATCAGCCACGTCTGAGGCTACTCTCGTGTCTTCATTCAATTCCCACACGGTCCTGTTCCTCAGTTTGCCTCGACCATCAATGGATCTGGCTTCCTTAGGTGGTTGCTAAGGATGATTTTTTGGGACAGAGGAATGGCAGGGCTCACAGGCCCCACCCCCAGCTGCTGGCCCTTTCTTAACTGTGGTGACCCACACCATCATTCCTTGCTTGTTAAAAATATACACTGCTCGGGTTTCACCCAAGATCAACTGCATCAGAACCTCACCGGGTAGTGCTCAGGAGACCATGTTTTAAAGTTCCCCTGGCTGATGGTTCTTTCCTGCCTGCGGTGACCCATGTGGCTGGGACCCTCAGGACCTCGCACCTGGTGGCTGGTCTGCTGGTTCTATTTCCAGGAGCGAAGGGGGAGTTGGGTGTGGCTGAGCTGGTTTGGTGGTAGAAATTCTGCCAAGGGAACTGAGAGATGAAGCTTCCTAAGTGGATGGAGGGGGGTCTCAGGGGACCCCAGGAGAGAGGGCCAAAGGCTCCATTCTGAGGGCTGCCTTAGGCAGGGAAACCCCAAACACGAGTTGGAACTGGTGTGAAAAGACGGAGCTGAAGCCGAAAGAAATTGCATTTCCTCCCGATTGAAGGGGAAGAGAGTCTCCAGAGGACAATGTATCCTCTCTCCCCACTGCGGGAGCCTCGCCTCTCCGCTGCTGGGAAGCTCCCAGAAGACAGAGGAGCATTGAGGCTGTGCACAGAGGCCCCAGTGCCTCTGCTCCCTCACCCCCGTTACTGCCAGCCTATGACCTGAGCTCCTTGGCCGGCGGCCCACTGCCTGAACACCATCCCCTGCAGCAGCAGTGGACATTGGGAGCCTGAGCACAGGGAGGTGTGGGGATGGACACCAAGGAGGCCCGGGCTGAAGTGAGCGCCAGGGACTTCCTGTCCACTTTGGAGTCCTGAGTTTCTTCTTGTCATCACTGGGTGAGGACACAGCCATACAAACACCAGGAAGTGATAAGGAAAGGACTACTTCCGGACCGAGGAGGGCACACAGTTCTAGAGCAACATTTGAAGGTCAAATATTAGAAAGCAAGGAGAAAGCCAATATCCGCATTTAGTACTTACAGACACATATGCAGTCAGGCAGATGACCAGGGAGGCGGTGATAGCATAAGGGATGGACGTGTTGGGATTCTTGGCCTCTTCTCCAGTGGTGGCAATGATGTCAAAGCCAATGAAAGCATAGAAACATGTGGCTGCGCCTTGCAGCACCTGTATGGATGATGGCATTTGTCAGGCTCAGGAGGTCAGGGCAGCATCTGGCCCTTTTATTTTATTTTTATTTTTTGTGGTACTGGGGGTTGAACCCAGGGCCTCACGCTTGCATGCTGTGCAAGTGCTGGACCACTGAGCTGCACCCTCAGTCCATTTTTTTACTTTTTGAGACAGGGTCTCACTAAGTTATGCAGACTGCCTCTGGTCTCAAACTTGTGATCCTCCTGCCTCCTGCCTCCACCTCCCGAGCCACTGGGATTATAGGCATGCACCACCGTGCCCGGTGCAGCATCCAGTCCTTAAATGTGGTGTCCACAATTGCCTGCAGACATTACTAAGTGACACAGGTAGTAACATGGTGGAGTTAGTGCCAAACACAAGAGTTCTTTGTACTTGTGTGACCTTGGACAATTTCCTCATGTTGTGCAATGGAGATAAGAACCTTACGGTTAAATAAAAATCGGATCATTCAGTGCATTCAAAGCCAATTTGGAAATAAGCAATGGTATAAATAAATCGATTTGTTGGCTATGGCTAAGTCATAGGGAGCTCATTAACTTTCCGGGCTTTCTTTTTACCCAGCAGTCCTGACCACAACCACAGGCTGCACGGCTCCCCTAAGGGGTGTTTGGAAATATGGGATGCACTTCTGATGGTCATGGAGACATGAGGCAGGAGCTTGTGGCATTTAGTTTAGGGGATGCAGATACTGTGTACAAAGAATTGTCCTGCCCAAGTTCACATTAGAGGCTCTGATAAATCACCTCTGTGGTAACTCCTGGATCTGAAACGATGTGAAAGATTTCCAGAGCTTTAGATATTCTATTGCCTTCAAAGGGAGGACAGAATTTGTTTCCTGCTCCTTGGAGGGGTTTCAATGACCTACTTGGGCAGGAGGCAGAAGGCTGGTGTCCAGGTGGAGAGGTGACACCTAGGCAGTAACATCTGCTGTCTGTCTGACGGGAGCTGATGTGGCGCCATGGGAGGCTGGGCATTTAGTCAGGATATCAGTGAAAATCTTCCACTGAGGAGCGGTGACTTTCTTCTAAAGAACCTACCAACGTTTCTATGAGGTTTCCCCATCTTGCTTCTCTCATCATTAGCTGAAGTAAACAATGTGCCTCTCTGAATGCCTGGGGATGTCCTTGTAGGGGAAGATGAGAGTTTTTGGACTTGTGTCCTGGATGAGGGGGACAAATTGCAAACTTTACAGGGGTCCAGGAGGTTAGGTCCATAACTGGACCATAACCCCCTTCTCCACATTCAGTTTATAAATGATGACATTTAAAGCATGTACCCAGCAGATACTCACCCAAAAATTTTACCCTTACCTTCTCCACTGACTTCTCCACCAGGAAAACCCCAAATACTGAATATTAGAACTTATATAATATATGGTAAGGTTGAAGATCTCCTCAAACCTTTAAAAGCAAACTTTGCTTACCTATAAAATGGGTTGATCTCTTCTCCAGCTGCCCAATTAGATCTCTAATGTTTTAGTCCCCTAACCTATGGGATTTTATCTTGAGATCAATAGCACTATAGGGGCCCGTGAATTTTGCTGGAGAAAAAAAAACCCCACATTTTAATTTTCACTAACTTCTAACTGAATGTTAGGAATTCTTTTGATTATGAACATTGGTGACAAAGTGATAGTACTTAAGACTTTGTCACCAATAGCAATCACATATTTTCATGTCCTATGAGAGGCGTTGCAGAGATCTTGAAATATTGCTTGTGCTACTCCAAATTATGATAGTTATTAGATATAGATACTAATTTAAGAATACTAATAAAGAAACACATGGTTATTAAATCACAATTTAAAAATACATATTACTATATTTCAATGTGGTTGATTTTGAATTTCTGTGTGGTTAGGTTCTTCATTTAAAAACATAATTCTCATAAAGGATCCAAAAGCTTCATCATGCTGCAAAGAGGTTTATAGCACAAAAAGATTCAGAACTTCTGGTCGACTCTAGCAAGTCAGGTGGAAATCACTTCTCCAACCTAAGTAGCTCCATCTCCTAGCATGGCTGCTTTCTGGGAGAGAAGAGAGCTCCTTTTCCTCTAGGAATGCCCTTCATATCAGGGCATGGAAAGTGTCTTTGGCTGCCAGACAAGGACAGCAAACAGATTTTACCTCCTCATCCAAGGAGGCCCATAGGCTAAGAAATGTGCTTGTTTTCACCTGTCTGGGAAATATTACTGGTCTTCAAGGATGAACAGATGCTGAGATTGCTAAGCTGTCCTGGTCAAGGTGAAGCTTTTCCGTAAGGCAGCTTCCAGAAAATCATCCCGCTTTCTCTTCCTTTAACATCTTTCTTCACACACACACACACACACACACACACACACACACACACACACACCCTCGCTTGTAAATCATACAGTGACCTGGCATAAGAGCCAGGTAGGTTTGGGGCAAATGTACCAGAGAAAGAGGTGAGAGATGTGTGAGCCACGCCATGTGAGGAACAGTGGGGGGCCTGGGGGTGTCTGCCCTGAAGGCAGAATGCTCAGTGAATCTCCTGGAGCATGCCCGCCCTCAAGGATCTGAAGGCCCAGCCATGTCATAGTTGGAGCAGAGGAGCACTGTCGGCTCCAGAGGGCACCTCAGAGCCCCACATGCAGGTGGGATTGGGTTTGTTAGGCCTACAGACTTTGTAGACTGTTAGACCTAGGTTGATCCTGCCACATCGTAGCTTGGTGACCTAGAAAAAGTTCCTAACTTCTTGGAGCCTAAGTTTCTTTGTCATCAAAATAGAGATTAAAATAGCAACTAGCTCAGAGAGTTATTACAAGGACTAAATGAGATGATATAGTAAAATTGCAATCCTGGAATACTGTAGGTATGCAATGAATATTAAGTTTTTATCACCAGTATTATTATTATTACTCATAAGTTTTTCTTATGAGAGCAGATGAGACCTGAGAGCACAAGCTCCTCCTCCTCTCTCCTCTCTCTTAATTTAGAACTCGAAACATATATATATATATATATATATATATATATATATATATATATATATATATATATCACTATCTTGGAAGCTGGGCTGGGATTTAGCTCAGTGGGTAGAGTGCTGCGCTGCAGTCTCTGAGGCCCCAAGTTCAATTCCCAGCACCTCAAAAATGGGAGAAGGGACTGGCAATCCACTCCCAAGGTAATCCCTAAGCACTCAGCCATTGAAAACCCTGAGGGTCACTATGAGTCAGATACCGACTCGACGGCACACAACAACAACAACAATCACGGAAGCTAAGCAGGGTTGGGTCTGGTTAGTCCTTGGATGGGAGACCTCTTGGGAACACCAGATATGGTAGGCTTGGGAGAAGGATCTGGCAACCCACTCCCAAAAATCAATCTGCCATTGAAAACCCTATGAATAGCAGAGAAGCACTGACAATAGTGTTTTGCCTGTTGTATGTAGGGTCTCTATGAGTTGAACACTGACCGGACAGCACCTAACAAACACAACAAAGCATGTGCCAGTCACTGTGCTTGATAATGAAGGTGCAGTCATGAACAAAAAAACCTTTGAGCATGACCTTGTGGAGCTTAGAGTCTGGTGGATCCTGTAAGACCCTAAATACAACCTCGACTTCAGTAACAAAACAAGGTTAATAAGTATCTATGTATATTATTTGTAAAATGCAAATGCTTCTACTTTCAAAATGAATGAAATGGATGGAAATTACTAGTAATGAGTAAATACTGGAAAATTAACTCTGATCAAGCTGGAGAGAGTGGAAATAAGTTTGTAAAGCAAATGTATGTTCACCTGAATTTACATATATAGAAATTATAGTTGAAGAAAGACTGGATAGATCAAAGACAGGACAATTGGGGGTTCTGCACTAAGCAGTCAACAGCATTCAACTCAGATGGTTCAAAGGAGACAGTGTCAATGAAGGAACCACAGGCAGGTATAAGCCAGTATGTAGCAGGGTTAATGGGAGCCAACTAGGGATATGGAGGCAGTGGGAGAGGGGGGAAGGTGTGGCCACCCCTCAACTTGTTGTTGTTGTTGTTAGGTGCCATCAAGTCGGTATCCGACTCATAGCGACCCTCATAGGGTTTTCAACGGCTGACTGTTTCGGGATTGCATTGGGAGTGGGTTGCCAGGTCCTTCTCCCATTTTTGCAGTGCTGGGAATTGAACTCAGGACCTCAGAGACTGCAGCACAGTGCTCACCAAGTGAGCTAAATCCCAGGCCACCCTTCAACTTAGGCTCTAGGAAAGGTGGAGCAGGTCTGCCCAGCAGGAACGCACAGCCAGAGTGGTGCAGGGCTGGGCAGAGAGAGGAAGAAATGCTATGGCTTTGCTCTCTTCCTGCCTTCTGATCACCTGGTAATATGTCCCAATGGCTAAACCTACCATGCAGCAACCAGCAAGGGGTCTTCTGCAGCACGGATCAGAGCATGAAGGGTGGAGATAGGCCTGGGTGGTGATGGCAAATGGGAAAAGACCGAGTCAGACAAAATCAGAGACCCTGGCTTAGCAAGACATTGATCCAATAAGCAGCTCAACGACAGGTCTCATTATGTAGCTCAGGCTGCCCTGGCACTTGTGGGTAGTTCAGGCTGGCTTCAAACTCACAATCCTCGTGCCTCTGCCTCTGCCTCATGAGCACTGGGATTTATTGGCATACGCCACCATGCCTGTAATCCGCCCAGTTACCTGAATGAGTTTGAATGAGTTTTTCTTCCTTTCAAGCAAAGGGTAAGTACAAAAGAGCAACAAAATCAAACTGTGTTGGTGTGCTTCCACCCGAACAATCCTTAGAACAGTTTTGCACTTCATTCTCTCCAGGTCTGGTCACTGGTATTTGTGATTTGGAGACCTACACATGCATGAAAGAATGTTGTGTTGGTCCCTAGGGGTGAGCATCTGTGAATAAAATTGTTAGGGGAAATCTGTGTGTGTGTGTGTGTGTGTGTGTACACATGTGCTTATGTGTTTCTGGGCTCATTGTACTTTATTCTAACTTTTTCTTTTAATGGTTTACATAATTAAAAATAGTATTGGCTTTTAAACTTGATGACAAAGCTAAAATTGTTTTCCAAAGTAAACCTTGTTTAAGCTAGGTGTGGTGGTGCACATCTTTAAACTCAGGAACTTGGGAGGCTGAGGCAGGAGGATAGCCAGAGGCAGCCTATGTAACAGTGAGACCCCTGTATCAAAAAAAAAAAAAAAAAAAAGGGCTGGGGGTATAGCTCAGTGGTAGAGCACTTCCAAAATATGTGTGAAGCCCTAGGTTCAACCCCCTAGGACTGCAAAGACAAAAGCAAAACCCAAAACTAAAACAAACAAACAAACCCCAAAACCTCGTGTAGATGCTCAGCCCGGTGATCCAGAATGGGTCTACCTTTTCTAAAGCTTTGTGGGGAGGCAGCCTGTGTCTCAGTGGTTGGAGGGCTGCTGCTTGCTTAGTTGTTAAAAACAATCTTGTTAGGAGCCTGCTGCTCAGTGTGTGGGGTCCCTAAAAATGGTCCCCCATTCCCTGCTAATATTTGATAGGCATTAAGATGAGACAGACCTCCTGTACTGTCTTGCCCAGCCTGCCAGACCCTGGGAGATAATTAGACATCTTTACATAATTCACTTTCAAGGTAACAAGACAAAATTCCACTGCTAATAGCATTTCCAACCACCCTCATGCCCCAGCTCTATTAGCAGCTTGTCCAGAGTGACAGCGCAATGTGCTAATAAGTTCCAACAAATGGATTCAGCTGTGGAAAACATGAAGGGCAACTTTTCCTTTGTTTGGAAGTTGTCAGAATTCCCCACACACTCTCGCTAGGGACCATTTTCCTGGGAGCTATTTGTTCTGGTAGAGTTTCTTATTTGGTTCAAGAAGAAGCCATAAGATAGCATCAAAAACAAATAACATAAAGGGCACACACAACCAGCAATGTTCAGGAGCTGAGGAATTGCAGATGGAAGCAGGAGTTCAGCTGAGGGCCAGAGTTACTTGATATAGGGGAAAATGTTTGTTGTTCTTAAGCTCTTCAAGACCAAAGAAGCATTTGACCCAGAACCTGTAAGTGAGTAAACTATTCCTTAAACTATTTTCTTTGGATGGAAGTGGTTGGACTAGGGGGAAAGAGTAGGCTCATAAAGGCTCCATCTCCAGAGGACTGATCATTTATTAACTCTTTCAAGGTACTTGGGAATTATGTTTAAAGTCGTATAATGGTATCCTTATACGGGATCCCCTACGCAAAGGTTTCCCCATTCCACTCCTCCTAAAGTGTTGAGGGGACTGGAACTCTGTCCTAGTCCTCTATCCAGCAGTAGGGGGCAGGGTTCCCCTAAGGAGTAAGGAAGGTCACACAGCTGCCAAGTAGAGAGTAGACTTTTGTTGACATTTGTTAGCTAAGAGTGGGAAATATGCTTATTACCTTGGACCTTGGTACGATCATGAAAGGGTGTCAGGCCTTAAAAAATACGATTTAAATTTATAGAGACCTTGCTGGACTGGAATAGTGACCTGGACCCAAAGTTGAGAAAGAACAGGGCTGGGCCAATTTGTTAGGGAGGACCTGTACTATTCAGAAATCCAAGGCCAGACAGAGAGAGGATGAGTCAGCAATGTCTTTATACTGGGCTAGCCTTTGTGTTCAGATGATACTTTTAGTCACAGCTGCTAGGACATACATTTTAGTTTCTTTCAAGAATAATGGATTTGCTATGAAAATCCAAAATCCCCAGCAAGGTTTTCTATTGGCCAAAGACAAATCTACTAAGATAGTAGGTGTGAGTCAGAGTCAGATTAGTGGATAAAGGTTAAAAAAAAAAAAAAAAGAAAAAAGAAAAAAAGAAAGAAGACAGCTGGTGCCACGGGTCCAATCCCAGGGGAAGGGTGGAGTAAATACAAGCTTTGGCTCATGCAGGACTGGGATTAAAGATTAGCTCTATTATTTACAGTCCAGATCTGTGATCTCAAAGTTTTTAAGCTTTGGTTATTTTGGTTTAAAAGTAGCGATCATTGTATTTATTTTACAGGGTTCTTGTGAAGATTAAATGAAAAGTGTGTATGAAAGACTTTGTCACAAAGAACATGTTTAATGTTGGAAAAGTCATTTCTCCTTTCTTTTTTGTGCTTAAACTTGGATCTTTTTTTCTTGTTACAAAAGCTAGTGGAATCCAGGAGGCATAAATGCAGGTCCATAAGGCTAACTTGATTACTACTTCCTTGATGAGGTGTCCTTCTGACTGGGAAAGGATATGGAACCCCCGAGGAAGGAAGAAAAGACCCCAAAAGAGGGTAAAGACCCTAGAACAATGCAAAAGAAAAAAGAAAATGCTAAAAGACTTGTTCATTTTCCCCATAAGGTGGAAAGGGCATTTATGCAGGGAATATTAAGTCTTTCTAGCCTTTACATGTCTACAGATGTACCACCCTGGTGTCTGATCCTGTCAGATCTTGGAAGCTAAGCAGGGTCGGGCCTGGTTAGTACTTGGATGGTAGACCACCTGGGAACACCAGGTGCTGTAAGCTTGGGAGGAAGACCTGGCAGCCCACTCCCAAAACAATCAGCCTTCCAAAACTCTATGCATAGCAGAGATGAAATGTCATAGTGCCCAGCATGGCACAATGTCAGGGAGTGTTTTGTCTCTTGTACATACTTAACAACAGTAACAAGCCTTTACGTGTGTGCTGTTTAAATGCGCCATTAGGAGGATTTTAAAAATTAAATATGACTAGAATAATTTTTTAAAGTTTGCAAATTGCTTTGATAGGATGCCTTTATAAACAATGCACACTCAGCCTGGATGGGTTTAACTATACTCCCTTTTGAAGATAAGAAAAGAGCTAGATTATCTCTTAATGTTCCTTCCAGCTCCAAGATTCTTAGACTTTGTGAAAGCTTAAAGAAAATATAGTTGTTGTTGTTGTTAGGTACCGTCGAGTCGGTATCTGACTCATAGTGACCCTTATAGGATTTTCAATGGCTGAGTGCTTCGGGATTGCTGTGGGAGTGGATTGCCAGGCCCTTCTCCCATTTTTTGTGGTGCTGGGAATTGAATTTGGGGCCTCAGAGACTGCAGCGCAGCGCTCTACCCACTGAGCTAAATCCCAGCCCGAAAATATAGTATGTCAGATTAATTATCTTACTTTGATTATTTTTAACAAGACACAGAAGGAGGGGGTCATCATATCGTACTCAATAAAGTAGGAAGGGCATTGGAGTCTCACAGAGCTAGGGAGGAACTTCAGCCCAGGTAGGTAGCCCAGCCATTCAGGACCTTGCATTCTCCATTTTTAAGCTGGAGATAAAACATTACTTGCTGTAAAATTTCAGCCAAGTATGGTGTTGCAAGACTTTAATCCCAGTGACTAGGAAGGCAGAGGCAGGAGGATCACAGGTTTGAAGCCAGAAGCAGCCTGGGTAATTTAGTGAGACTCTGTCTGCAAATAAAATAATACTAATAAAAATGGGCAGGGGGTGCAGCCCAGTGGTAGAGCACTTGCAGAGTATGTGCAAGACTTGGGTCCAACCCTCAAGCACCACAAACAAAAACAAAAACAAACAAAACAAAAAACTGAAATTGTTAAAAGAGTGAGATTCATAGAGTATTCATAGAATATAATGTTAGGCATCTAACAGAGTAGTTAGTAAATACTAGCTCTTCTTCTGGCTATTATAACTATGGTTAACTATAACTATGGTTAACTATAACAATGGTTATATATGGTTAACTATGGTTAACTATAACAATATGCACATATAAGATTTTGTTTTCTCTGTATTTGGTTCAATTTGTTTTCCCACTCAATAGATAAGAAAATCTGGGAGCACAGAAGTTAACTGATGCCCAAAGTCCATGATCCAATAATTTTACATTGTTAAGAAAATAGTGAGAATATTTTCATGCACTACAATAAAAATGCAATTGAGTTCCAGGAAAACATTTTTTCCCTTCACTCTTAAATTTCTTGTTTCTCTTATGTGATAGGAAAGGAACAATTTGTATCATAAGAAAATAAAGACTTGGGGATCCAGAATGGGGTTAACAATGTTTCTTTGTCTCTTTTTCTGGTTTTGACCAGTTCTCAGTATTTATTCACTTTAGAGAGGAGAGATGAACTTTGTGGTTCTGTGGGATTCTTATAGATAAGCAGAAAAGTAAAAATTTAGGGCTTAAATTGCTTCCTTGCTTATTTCTCTGCATTGAACAGCATGGCGTGATTTAGGATAAACAGAAGTTATTTTGAATTTTCTCCAGGAGCGATTTCTGATCCCCCGACATCTTGGAGGAAAACCAGTCTAAGCAAAAGCTGCAAAATCAAAGCGAGTGGAATCCTGCACTTGCATTCTGCCCCTAGCCTTAGGTAGACTTGTCTCTCTTGGCCTCTGGTTATTCGCTCATCTGTTAAGTGAGAGGAGATGGGTGAGGGACCTCTAAGATCCTCACCAGCTGGAAAATTCTCTGATTTATATTTTACAGTTAAAAATATGCTGATGAATTTCACCAATAAATCCACAAAATAAGTTATACTAGAGAAAGAAACCAGGTGCAACTCAGAACTACTTGTCGGTATAAAGAATTTGCCATTCTCACCTTCCCCTTTTCACGCCACCAGATCATGGGGATGAGATCTGAAGATGCCCTTTTGGGCCAGCCCACCCTCTTGTTGCCTGCAGCAAGCACTGTGGCATCCGATCCCGTCAGATCTCAGAAGCTAAGCAGGGTCGGGCCTGGTTAGTATTTGGATGGGAGACCGCCTGGGAACACCAGGTGCTGTAGGCTTGGGAGACGGACCCAGCAATCCACTCCCAAAAAACAATCTGCCATTGAAAACTATGAATAGCAGAGAAGCACTAACAAGAGAGTTTTGCCTGTTGTCCATAGGGTTGCTATGGGTCCGACACCCACTCAATAGCACCTAACAACAACAACCACCACCCTCTTGCCAATCCCCAGACCAGACCACATGGAGTTCTCTTCTGTGAACCACATCTCTGGAATGGGATTTGTAACCAGCACTCCACTGAGCCTGCTCAACTACCCTTGGATGCCACTGGGACTCTCCTCCTAGGGCCAAATGTGGGATTAGATTAAAAATCATCCCTGCAGGGAAGCAGAGGGAAGTGAAGGTTGTGGAAGGTGGGATGGGGGGAGAGTCAATGTAGAGGGATAAAGGGGGAGAGGATGATCTCAATGTAAATAGCACAACTCCATGGGTACATTGGAAAAATAGGGAATATAACCCAAATAAGCATTTGAGTTTTACTGCATATTAGCCATAAGGCTCCATAAACCTTGTGGGCTGATGAAAGTGTAGCCAGAAGTGATGTAACGGTTGCATAATGGATAAAGCCAATGCTGCATTACTCTGTACTCCACCATCATTTACTAATAGAGAAAAAAAAGAGTTTGACTAATTGGATCTGGGGTCCACTAAAGCTTACCTTTGAACTTTTATGAAAGAAAGGGGTTTGCAAACCAAATTAGTTGTGTAAATAAGATAAAAGGAGATGTTTGACTATTCGCAAGATTAAAGTGTTTCTAAGCTCTTAAAAAATTGTCCTTCCCCTAGTTTCATCTTTAGGAAAAACTCATCCCTTCCCTATCCATCCAGTTTCCGTGGCTTACTTTCCTGCCTTGTCTGTTTATGCACATGCTAGTATCATAGGTCTGCAGCCATAGCACCCTGGCATCTGATCCCGCCTGACCTTGGAAGCTAAGCAGGGTTGGCCTGGTTAGTCTTTGGATGGGAGACCATCTGGGAATACCAGGTGCTGCAGTCTAGGGAGTAGGACCTGGCAACTCACTCCTGAAACGATCTGCCATTTAAAACCCTATGTATAGCAGAGAAGCATTGACAATAGTGCCAGGCATGGCACAGAGTCAGAGGGTGTTTCGTTCTGTTGTACATTGGGTTGCTATGAGTAGGACCCAACTCAACAGCACCTAAAACAACAACAAAGTACCACAGAGACCATGTTATTTTTGTTAGGTGCCGTCAAGTTCTGTCCGACTTGTAGCAACCCTCAGGGTTTTCAATGTCTGACCGTTTAGGGATTGCCTCGGGAGTAGATTGCCACATCCTTTTCCCATTTTTGCTGTGCTGGGAATTGAACTTGGAGCCTCAGAGACTGCAGAGTGGTACTCTACCAACAGAGCTAAATCCCAGCCCATGGAGACCATTGTTGTTGTTGTTAGGTGCCGTCGAGTTGGTATCCGATTCATAGCGACCCTCTGTACAACAGGGGAAACACTATTGTCAGTGCTTCTCTGCTGTTCATAGGGTTTTCAATGGCAGATTGATTTTTGGGAGGGGGTTGCCAGGTCCTTCTCCCAGCCTACAGCTTCTGGTGTTCCCAGGCGGTCTCCCGTCCAGGTACTAACCAGGCCCGATCCTGCTTAGCTTCCAAGATCTGAAGGGATCGGATGCCACAGGGCTATAGCTGCAGGCCATAGATGGAGTCTATACAACTGAGCTGTTCTATATAGGTGTTGATATCTGAGCATCCTGGCTTTGGATTTACACAGTGTACTTACTAGCAAGCCATTTGACCTCTTGGAGTATGAGTTTTATCGTGTTTAAGACCTGAATGTGAATATTTTCCTCCCAAGATTATTGGGATGACGAAATAAGATATTACGTGCAAAGTACTTAGCACAGTGTTGGTCACATTGCAAGTGCCCACAACATAAAATCTATTATTGTTATTTGTATAAAACAGGATCTCAACAAATGCTTGTGGACCAAGCACATTAAGAAAAAAACAAAACCAAAAAACCCCAAGAACCACTTCTTTAGAACATTCTAATTACATTCAGATTAAACTGATGATGGTACCATGATGGTTATGGGACAGTGCAGCATATTCTTGGAAATGTATCTTGATTGGTTTCACAGTGGAAGGCAAAGTGTGCCATGGGACTCTAGCTGTTAGTAATGAACTCACCCCTGACCAGCCGTAGGGCAAGAAGTGGCCCTCGGCCCAGTACTTCCCATTGATGAAGAAGAGACCTGCAATCATGATGAACACCCACACTGCCAGGTTCAGCACGTTGAGGACGTTGTTGAAGCCCACGGAGTTCTTCACTCCCAGAGCAACAATGATGGTCACGATGACGGCGATCACCAGAGCCAGGAGGTCTGGGTATGATTGCTCACCTTTCCCTAGAGGGGAGAGACAAGATGTAGTATTGTGCAGAGAGAAGAAAGGGCCATTCGAACATATGATTCCATCCCAGAGCATCTGTGCTCAGCTCTGACACTTACAATGATGGTCAGTCTGTCAGAAAGAGAGGAGGAGGAACTCTGTGTGTGTGTGTGTGTGTGTGTGTGTGTGTATTCACATGCCCATGCGGTGGTCCATATGCAGATATGAGTGTCTATTTACAAATGGGCAGGTTGGATATACAGGAAAGATGACCTGATATTCTGGACCAAAACTTGGGATATGTGATGTGGCACTTACAAGGCGCCTATGGAAACATGGTGCAGAGCATTTGAAGTCAGGACTGTCCTGGGACATTTGTGATGTGTACATAGGTTTAACATGTTCTCTGAAAAGTATTTTAACTTCATGATTGTCAATTTTATAGCTGGTAAAATTTTCATTACATTCCAACAATCTTTTCTTTACTAGCAAATTTAAAACTTCATGTCTTTGAAAACCATTGTAAGAAGGGGTTTCTTTCTATTTGTAGGCATGTGACTTAGAGGGACAGTGAACAGCACACAGGTCTGTCAGCCTGGTCTTGCCCATTGGCCAGTGGACTCCTGCCCTTTATGGAGGAGACAAAGCACTGCCACAGCATGCAGAGTCCTGATTTTTGGCTGTATTTTTGCCAATAGCCAGTGGCCTTGGGTACATTGCCTCATTTTTCTGGACTTCATCTGTAAACTAAAGGAGATGGATGACTGATTTGGGGCTATTTCAGCCCTAAACTTTTATGAAATAGTGTACTGAACAGGAATGGTGTTATCATGGCATATGGGTACTCAGTTATTTTGTCCATTTTTTCTGAGATAGGGACAACAAAGTTAAATGACTTGGCACAATCACAGCACAATAATTCCTTGCAATGATCTCCTTCTTCTTCTTCCTCTCCTCCTCCTCCTCTCCTCCTCCTTCTCCTCCTCTTCTTCTTCTCCTTCTCCTTCTCCTTCTTCTTCTTCTTCTTCTCCTCCTCCTCTTCCTCCTCCTCCTTCACTTCCTCCTCTTTCTCCTCCTCCTCACTGATTTACCTTTTGTGGTGGTGCTTGGGATTGAACCAAAGTCTTCCTGCATGCTAGACAAGTGCTCTCCCACTGAGCTACATCCCTAGCCCTTCCTGGAAGCTCTGAGGCAAGACTCCATAACTACTGGTTATCTTCCCATGAATAGGAAAGGGTATACCAGACATCAGGATGGCAGGTGACAGATTCAGCCTGAGGTCTCAAGGCATTTGTTAGGTGAGCTTCTGATTGTTTGGCATTCACTCAGTTATATTACCCCTCCTTGACCTCTGCTACACTGGAATCTATTTTGTTCCTTCAAAAATATATTTCTTTATTTAGAGATTAATACATTCTCATTTATGAAAAATTGAAAAAACTCAGATGGGAGAAGTTTCTTTCAGTGGGAGAAGTTTCCTTCCAGTTCTTTTTTGTGCATTGGTTTTATTTATTTATTTTAATTAATTAGCTAATTAATTATTTTTGAGGCAGGGTCTTGCTATGTGGTCAAGGTTGGCCTTATATTTGTGTTCCTCCTGCCTCAGCCTCTCAAGTGCTGGGATCACAAGTATGCGCTATTGCACTCAGCCTGATTTTATTTTTATATAATTATTGACATGGTGCAATATGATATAGTTTGTGTCATTTGCCGTATGATGTGACATTAAAAAATATTCCATGTTATTGCTATCATCTCCTTTAATCCTCCTTTTTTATTTTAAAGAAGGAAGACACTTGACTTATTTTTAAGAACCTACTATAACTTTGATTCCAAAATCTGATAAGGACATTTCAAGAAACAAAAATTATAGACAAATCTCTCTCTTGACTATAAATGCAAAGAGATCCTTACTAACGCTTCAAATCTACAAATCTACAAAATAATAAAATATATCACAATTAGATGATATTCATTCCAAGTGTCCATGGATGGCTCTTCATTCAAAAATCATTCAGTGTATTTTTCCATATTAGCAAAATTAAAATGAGAAGAAACACATGAGCATCTCAATAGAAACAAGAAATGGCATTTGAAACTTAATCTCCCTTTTAATTGCTGATTCCATAATATGCATCCACAATTTACTGGATTATTTGCCTCACTGAAGACTATGTAGGATGTTTCTAATTTTTTATTGTTAGAGGTTGAGCATCTCTAATCTGAAAACCCCAAATCTGAGATGCTACAGAATCTGAAATTTTTTGATGGCCAATATGAGGCCACAAGTGGAAAAACCCACACCATGAAACTTCGTTTCATCCACAAATATATTAAAATATTGAGTAAAGTTATCCTCAGGCTACGAGTATATGGTATTTATGAAACATACATGAATTTTGTGCTTAGACTTGGCTTTCATCCCCAAGATGGTGCATGTATCGTCAAATATTCCTAAATATGAAAAAATCCAAAGTTCGAAAAACTTCTGGTCCCAAGTATCTCATATAAGAGATACTCAACCTCTTTTAATAAGACTATGATGAACGACTTTTTGTATAATGTGTTCATGGAAATTAAAATAATTTCCTTAGGATGAAGAATTACTTTGCCAAAAAAAAAAAAAAGTATTCAAAGTTCTTGACACATTTCACCAAATTGCATTCTGAAAAGAGGACCCATTTGTTGGGCTCAGTAAGTCTGCCCATTGGGGAGAGGATGCAGCAGTCTTACCCAGGCCGTTGAGGGTCCCCACGGTGTCCACCATCCAGCGGCTGATGGTGTGGTTTGCCAGGGAGTCAAACATGCTGCTCAGGGCACTGGCGCCAGCTGCGGTGCCAATCAGGTACTCCAGGATCAGGTTCCAGCCAATGAAAAATGCCACAAATTCCCCGACAGTGACATAGCTGTAGGTGTAGGCAGATCCTGTGGTCTTGGGGACTCGGACTCCAAACTCTGCATAGCACACACCTGAGGGGGACAAACACACACAGATGGTAGGCTTTAGGAGGTGAGTCAACCTCTTGGTCACTACCAAGCTTGGGTAGAAGATATTGGGACTCTCTGGGATTACAGAACCGATACACAAAGTTTTATGTATAGTCATGAGTCACTTAACAGTGGGGAAACATTCTGAGAAATGTGTGTTAGGTGATTCCTTCATTGTGTGCACATCAAAGAATGTACTTCACGCAGACGTAGATGGTATAACCATTACACACTTAGCCTATATGGTGTGTGTGTGTGTGTGTGTGTGTGTGTGTGTGTGCACATTGTGTGTGATATAGTCTTTTACCCCTTGGGTCAGGATGAATAAAGCAATTGCAAGATTAAATCAAGCTCAAAGAAAATGATGCAGCAGGAGATGCAATGAATGTTAGATGGCTGAGGCTGCTGCTTTCCAGGTCACTTTTGTTTCTAAGTGGGAGGAGTACACTGTAAAATATGGATAAATAGCATAGTATAGCAAGTACATAAGTCAGTAACATAGCCACTTAATATTATTATCAAGTATCATATACTGTACATAATTGTGCTATACACTTATACCCCCACGTGCCTGTCAGCTTGTCGTTCTGCTGGGGCTTACATGTTGCTGTGATGCTGAAAGCTATGCCACCAGCAAGGCCACCCATGGTAGACAGGTTTCATCTGAGCTTCTAGACTAAAACAGACTAGGGAGAGGGACCAGACAGTCCAATCCCAAAACTATTATTGTTATTGTTGTGGGGTGTAATTGAGTTGGGTGTGACTCATAGCGACTCTATGTACAACAGAATGAAACATTCCCTGATTCTGTGCCAGGCACATGATCTTTTTTATGTTTGAGACTATTGTTACAGACATTGTGTCAATCCATTTAGTTGAGGGTGTTCCTTTTTTTTGTTGACCTGCCACTATCCTAAACATGATGTCCTTTTCAGGAATTGGTACCTCCTGACAAACATGTCCAAAATACCTAACACATGATCTAGCCATCCTTGCTTCGAAGGAGCACCCTGGTTGGACTTCTTCTAGGATGGGTCTGTTGGTTCTTTTGGCAGTCCATGGTATATTCAATATTCATCTCCAGCATCATAATTCAAAAGCATCAATTCTTTTTCTGTATCCCTTATTCAATGCACACCTTTCACAGGCACATGATGCAACTGAAAATGAGTCAGGGGCATGAGTCAGGGGCACCTTCAACTTCAATGTGACATCTTTACTTTGCAACACTTTAAAGTGGTCTTTTGCAACAGCTTTTCTGAATGCAATGTGTCTTTTCATTTCCTGACTATTGCTTCCCTGGGTATTGGTTGTCCAAGTAAAAACCTGGAGAACCTCAATCTTTTCTCCATTTATCATGAAGTTCCTTACTGACCCTGTTATAAGGATTTCTGTTTTCTTGATGTTGAGGAATAATCCATACTGAGGACTGTGTTCTTTGATCTTCATCAGTAAATGTTTCAAATCCTCTTCACTTTTGCAAGCAAAGTTGTGTCATCTGCATAATACAAGTTGTTAATGAATCTTCCTCCAATCTTGATGCCACATTCCTCTTCATAAAGTCCAACTTCACATATTATTTGCTCAGCATAGAGATTGAAGAGGTAGAGTGAAAGGAAACATCCCTGATGCATACCTTTCTCAACTTTAAACCAGGCAGTGTTTCCTTGTTCTGTTCAAATGACTGCCTCCTAGTCCATGTACAGATTCTTCATGAGTATGAGTAAGTGCTCTGGTATTCTCATTCTTTGCAGTGTTATCCATAATTTGTTCTGATCCACACAGTCAAATGCCTTTGCATACTTGATAAAACATAAATAGACACCTTTCTGGTATTCTCTGCTTTTGGCTTTGTTTCAGGAGTGGGTTGGTAGGTCCTTCTCTCTAGTCTGTCTTAGTCTAGAAGCTCAGTTGAAACCTGTCTACCATGGGTGACCCTGCTGGTATCTGTGATACCGTTGGCATAGCTTTCAGCATCAGAGCAACATGCAAGCCCCCACATTATGGCAAACTGACAGACAAGTGAAAGCTCTAAACAACTAGCCACTGAAAACTTATGAGTAGCAGAGAAGCACCGTCAAATACAGTGCTGGAAAATGAACCCCCCATGGCTGGAAGGCATCTAAAAGACAACTGGGGAAGAGTTCCCTCCTCAAAATAAAGTTAACCTTAATGATGAGAATGGAGTAAAGTCCCTGAGACTTCCTTTTGTTAATGTGGCAAAACTCAAAATGAGAAGAAACAGTTGCTGCAACAATAGGCTCAAACATAAAAAGATTGTGTGCATGGCACAGTGTCAGGTAGTGTTTCATTCTGTTGTACATAGGGTTGCCACGAGTCGGATTTAACTCAAAGGCACCTAACAACAACAACATAAATTTATAGGCTTGGTGGCATAATATGTTTGTTCACACCACTACCACCATAAACATGTGAGTGATATGTTGACATTACAATGTCACTGGTCAGTAAGAAATTATAGAGCAGTGGTAGCCAAAACAGCTTTGTACTGGCACAAAAATAGGCCTGAAGACATCTAGAACAGAATAAAAGACCCAGAAATACCTCAACACACCTATGGCCACCTTATTTTCGACAAAGGAGCAAAGCAAGTAAACTGGAAAAAGGATAGCCTTTTCAGTAAATGATGCTGGGAAACATGGTCATCCACATACAGAAAAAATGAAAACTGACCTGCATCTCTCAATATGCACGAGAGTTAACTCAAAATGGATAAAAGATCTGAACATAAAACCAGAAACTTTAAAACTTATAGAAGACAAGATAGGCAATACACTTCATCATAAAGGCATAGGAAAGTATTTCCTTAAAAAGACTCCACTTGCTCAAGAAATTGCAACATGAATAGATAAATGGGATCACATGAAATTAAAAAGCTTCTGTGCAGTAAAAGAAATAATTAACAGAGTCAAGAAAACCCCCACTGAATGGGAAAAAAATCTTTGCATCCTATACATCAGCTTCATGAAATTCTTACAGGACCAAAGTCATATATGTGTTCTATCACTGCCCAAAACATCGTTATTGGCACATGAATGCACAGGAACCAATTCTAAGCCAATTTTAACCACTTCTAATATTGTTTCTGAAAAACTTTTTAACCAGAATGCCTGGGAAAGCGATCAGAACTAATTGTACTGAACTATTGCAAACCCATCTTTCTTTAGAAAAACCCCCATTGTTTTGTGTGTTTCTGCTGTGTTCCTTGGGTGGCAGATATTCCAAGTGAACATGAGTCTAATTCATTGTGACCCCCACCGACAGCACCCACGTTATATTGTGCAATAACAATTCTTCTCTTTCAGTTTTTACATGTTACATAAGATGGGTCTTATTTGAGAAGGATGCTTTAAGCGATCGGTGAAAATGCTGTACTCTATCAAGGGGGTAGATAAAGATGCAAATATAAGTGACTAATTTTTAATAAGGAAAGTTAGCACACGCAGAAGGCAATTTAACAAACACTTTCAGAGTGCTTGGCAGAATACTAAATGCTGGGAATAAGGAAGACAAATGGCATGTGTCCCTACCTTCAAGGGGAGCTATGCCAGAAACTCAGCACACATGGCAGATTGCATAAGCTTGGCAATGTAGACACACACAGGGATGATGACAGACAATACTCAGCTGCTTTCCAGGTAGATGGGGGAGCTACTTGGACACAGAAGGCAGAATGTGAGGGGAAGACACGGCAGAGAGTGACAGTGTGCAGTGTTTGGGTGAAGGAGTGTGTGCACCGGCTATCACAAGGAGGTGAGGCTGGAGAGGTAGGTGGAAGCCACGTGTTTTCCAGAGTGGGTTCAGGGCCCACTTCCACCAGAGTCATCCACTGAGTCCTAATTTCAGAGGAATTTGCATTTTAACGTGCTCCCCAAGCAGAGAGTGTGCTCACTTATATTTGATGGACGTGGGTACATTGCCTCACTGTTTGATGTGGTTAGAAATCAAATTAAGATGAGATGGAGAATGCATTAAACTTCTGGAAGTTGGCAGTTTCCTATTGGGGGTGGGAATTCTGGGCTTGGGGCCGTGGGTGGGGTCGCCAGTTGGAGGACAGGCACAGACAGCTTGGAGGAAACCCACCAGGTGTGGGGTATAGGAGGATGTAGGAGGGGACGCAAAGTCACCTTTACCTTCAGTCCCAGTTTTGTTCAGGGCCAACCCTGAGGTTCTCTCATCACAAACCAGGGGACAATTGCTTACTCGTTTGTGAATAAAGAGAGCAGATTTCTTCTTCTTTTGAAGGGGGGTAAAATCAATGCAAGGAAGCAAAACAGAAATGTCAAAACGACGACACACAGTGATTTAATGTGATGCACTCTCTCTTCCTTCCCCTTGGTTGCTGAGTTGTGAGGTTGTCGCTATGGAAAGAGCCCTAGCCCTGCACAAATGAGGCGGGGCTTTGGTGTCAGCCCCACCCTTTACATTCACTTTCTTTATTGGTAAAGTAAAAGTACTGTATGAGATGCTCCCCTAAAGATCTCCTAACTCCGATACTCTGGGATTCTATTACACTGAATATGACTGTTTTTATTGCAAAAAATATTGAGCATAACTTAGCTCTTCTTTTGTATTAATTGCTATGTTGCACTGTGTTAGGGAGATGCTCTTGGAGATAATGAAGCTCTTTGTCCTCACATTCAGGGCCTAAGCTGCTATTTACTTTTAGTTCCTATGTCAGCCCTCCTCCTTCCACTTCATAAAATAGTTTTCCATCTCTTTCTTTGATGTCAGACTGTTGGTTGTTAGTTCTCACTGCTGTTGTGTTGCTTACCTTGAGCAGTCAGACCACCTCTTTTCTAAATTGCTGCTTTCAACACCAACACTGTTATGTGCAGTTGTTAAGTGCTGTGGAGTTGAGTCTGACTCATAGCGACCCTATGTACAGCAGATTGAAACACTTCTTGATTCTGTGCCAGGCACACAATCTTATTTATATTTAAGCCCATTGTTGCAGACATTTAATTTGATAATTGATTAAAAATTATCATCCCAAAGTTGACTTCCTAATCATATTTGCCTTATCTTATCATGGAAGTGATTAGTGTTAGTGAGTCTAAAATTAAGGGGAAATAGTCTCTGAGGGAAGGTGTGAAGAGCTCTTCCACAGGGAGAGTAGAGAGTGCGTAAGCATTAAGTATGAAGACCTGGTGATATTTTCTTGGAGGCTTGGAGGACTTTTGTGTTTGCTTCTGTGTTCTTCAGAGTTGAGTTTGCACATGCAAATTAGGTTGCACTGTCAGTGCTGTGTAGGAAGGAATTAGGAGGCAATTCATTTATCCTCTTCAGTAGAATTTTTCCAAATGATGCTTTTCTTCCCCCACCCCCTCAGGGTTTTGCCCAGGCTGAACTCTTATTCTTCCTGCCACTGCCTCCCAAGGGCTGGGATTATAGGCAGCTGCCACCATGCCCAGCTCCAAGTGATGCTTTGGAAACTGCCATGGATTTGACTGCAAATTTAATTTGGAGAGCCAGTCAGTATTGTAGAGTTTGTGCAATCAAACATTCTCTCCATAATATCAGAACTGCCAAATTAAATGTAAAAATACCCAATTCACCAAGAGAATCCACTTGCCAAGAGTAATTAGTGAAAGGCTAAATGTTCATTAGGTTTTGGGAAGGGATTGGCCCCTGGTGGTCTTGAGTCAGAGGAAGAGGCCCTGCCATGGCATGGAGTAAGAAGTCTTTGGAATCTCAGTCATTCACTTCCCAAGGTCCTGCTGGGACCCTGCTGACTATAGTTTGGGGAGAACATTGGGAAAATCAATCAGCCAATAACCTTAAGAGAGAATTTCTAGTGGGGCATGGTGGTGCACGCCTGTAATCCCAGTGACTCAGGAGGCAGAGTCAGGAGGATCGCAAGTTTGAGACCAGAGGTAGTCTACGTAATTTTGCGAGATACTCTCTGAAAAAGTAAAAAATGGGCTGGGGGTGCAGCTCAGTGGTCCAGTACTTGCAGAGCACGCAAGCGTGAGGCCCTGGGTTCAACCCCCAGAACCACAAAAAAAAAGAAAAGAAAAGAAAAGAAAAGAATCTCTGCTCTAAGGAATTGTTCTTTTGGACACATTATAAGGGATTCAATAGTACTTTCAAATCCTTCTGCTTTGTTTGTATTCAGGAATTGAAGCTTTAGTGGGCACTGGAGATGACCTCACTTGGCCCTCATGTTCGGTGGTGAGGGGTGAGTGTTGAGAAGCCTGACTATCCTAGAGAAAACTGGAAAATTTTGCCATTCAACTATTTCAAAATATCTGCTGTGTGCAAGAGTATCTTTCTAGTTTCAATAAGAAATAAAAACCATGGGAAAGGAAAGCTTGGTTGTTATCTTAGATAATTTAGTAACTGAATGTCCAAGATCAGGTGACTTACCCTTGCGAGGGTAAGCAACAGGCCAACTAGATAAGCCTTAGAGTTGCTTCTAGTGCATCATTTTTTGTTTCACAACTGGAGTCAACTCTTAATCATCTGAGGCAGTGGACAGGCCCTGTAGAAAATACTGCAAACCAGTGGCTCTCAGCAAAGGTGGTTATTGGCTCCTAGGGGGAATTTAGGGAATCGGTGGGAGCATCTTTGGTTCTCAGGATGATTGTTGAGTCTCTGCTGTCTGGAACAGGCAGGTTCCTGGGCTGTTAGACACGCTGCAGTGTATAGGACCGCTTCATCTGTGGAGCATTGTTTTGGGTCTTACATGACTTCAGAAGCTCCCAATGGGCATTGACGGAAGTACAAACCTATATATAATTTCTGAATCTGAATTTAATCTCCATTTTATGTGTAAATGGCTTTATATACATTTTCTGGGACTGCAAAACCTGCGTCAATTGAGGGGTAGCTGTAATGTGTTCTATTGGGAATTTGCCCAGAGTTGGTCATAATTTTGGAAAACCACATCATCAACAGCAACAATGCTCACCGTCTTTGAATATCACACAACATACCTGTGTGAGTGTGCAGTCGTGATGGTTGTGTTCACAGTGGTCCTACAAATGACTTCAAACCTCTGGTGACATCATTATGTCTCCTAATGTACTCACACTTTAGCATTCACAAGGTGAATAAATATTGTGTTTATTAAGATTGCCCTTAATTTATCATTCATTCTCAGGGTATATTGATTTTTTTAAAAATCAAGTGTGTAGAAAGGTAATATCATTTCTAGTTTTCATTCTAGAATAGTGAAGGAAAAATTATAAAAATATTTATCACCACAAGTTGTTTGGGATGTGCTAGGGAATCACTGGGGCTAGAGTTCAGCTCAGTTGGTGGAGTGCTGCTCTACACTCTCTTAGGCCCTGGGTTCGATCCCCAGCCCCACAAAAAGTGGGAGAAGGACCTGGAAGCCCACTCCTGAAACAAACTCCAAAGCAATCAGCCATTGAAAACCCTATGAATGGTAGAGAGGCACTGACACAGTGCCGGGCATGGCAGAGAGTCAGATAGTATTTTGTTCTGTTGTACATAGGGTCACTATGAATTGGACCCAACTTGATAGCACCTAACAACAACAAGGAATCACTATTCTAAGTGAGAGACAAATGCATAATTAATCTTCATTTAATTTGATAATTCATTAAAAATTATCATCCCAAAGTTAACTTCCTAATCATATTTGCCTTATCTTATCATGGAAGTGATTTTGCATTTCTTGGCTATGCATCAAGTAGTTAGAGAGGAAGAGGGATATTGATTCCAAAAGTATTACCATGACTCTGGAGAAAATCAATATAGAATGCAATGTCAGGCTGCAGGCAGCCATCAGTGAGTGACTAGACACCAGAAGCCATACAGTGGAAAATTTCCCATTAGAGTTGTGCAGATGGGAAGTCTAGGTCCTTCAGAAATAGGATTCTCAGCAGGTTTTGTGGGAATAGGAATGATTCCTCTTAGCCTGCAACACTAATACCTTTCTCAATCACCCACCTGTTAAGCACATTGTAAACAGATCCCTGTTTACATTTTGTTATATCCCCAGTGTTTTATTTTACTTTTATGCCAAGAACCGAGAAATTGCCAGCCTAAAAGCAGTTAAACTCAGAGAGGATTTACACATTGCAAAGAAATCTGGGGGTTTCTTTATGTGAACTAGCATCTATTAATCTCTTATGTATCTTAGATACTGCATAATTCCAGGTTCAGAAAAATACAGTGTTTTCAATGTCAAGTCATTTCAAAGTCAGAGAGTCAATGGTTATATCACGTGTAGGAAGAAAGAGCCAGGCAGAGGTTCAGGGCTCCCAGACAGCCTGTGTGTGATGTTGAACTTCTAACCCATGCCTCATACAGGGCTGCCCAATAGCAAAGACAATCACTATACATCCCTTCTCTCTCAATGTAGCATGACACTCCCAGCCTGTCCTGGCTTTCTATGCCCCACTCCGAACAGGGGTAGATTCTCCATCCTCAGAGGGGGCAAAGGAGAAAGACCCAGCTGGGAGTAGGGCTTCTCCCTTTAGGAACTTTATTTTCCTCCCCATCCCACCAAAGAGGCACATTAGATACATTTGTTGTTGTTGTTAGGTGCCATGAATCCATTTCCTCCAGAGTACCAATTATCTGTCATCTTTTGCCAGAAGATGGGGTCTACCATAGGACTATGCTAATGCAACTAACTATTGAGGCCCAGGCATGTCTCTAAGAATGTCCTCACCATGTGGAGAAAAAGGATCTCTTTTACACTGCCGGTGAGACTGTAAATTAGTTCAGCCACTTTGGAAATCAATATGGAGTCCGCTTAGAAAACGAAAACTAGAACCACCATATGACCCAGCCATACCACTTCTAGGAAGATACTCAAAGGAAGATAAATCATCAGGGACACCTGCACTTCCTTATTTAATGCAGTACTCTTCACAGTTGCAAAGGTATGACATCAACCCAGATGTCCAATAACAGAGGGTTGGATTAAAAAATTGTGTAATATAAACATAATGGAATATTATTCAGCAGTAAAGAAGAATGAAATTATGTCATTTGTAGCAAAATGGATGGAACTGGAGAATATCATCTTAAGTAAAATAACCCAGATTCAAAAAGATAAGTACTATATGTTCTCCCTCATATGCAGGAGCTAAACCTATCTTAAAGGAAAAAAATTACACATACATATATATGAATGTACAATCATACTTATCTAAGAATGGAAAATACAAGCAGACTGGGTATGGTGGAGGGACTATTGGGAGGAAGTGGATAAGGGAGGGGGTGAGGGGAGGGGGAACAATTGTAGAGGGCTAAAGAGGGAGAGAAAAAATGAAAAATACAGCATGCAGCTGTATGGAAATATGAAAAGAAGGAAGACGAAGGAAAGAGAACAATCAATTGGGGTCATGGTTGCATATGATTGTCATTACATGTTAATTAAAATTCTTACCTTTTTTCTTTTTTGTTTGTTCTGTAAAATGTTTAAGGAGATGGAAGTGTAAACAAAACTGATTTGATAGTTGCATATTGGATATATCAACTGACTGATTACTCTGTACCCCACTAACATGTATAAATAAAATACTAAAAATGTCCTAAACAAACAAAAACCAAGAATGTCCTCGCTAAAGAGGGCATGTGGCTGAGACAGCTGTTACTGATTTTCTCAGCTTTCACAGACCATCTGCTGTACATATCACCACAGCTGACAGTCCTGCTTCAATGGAGATTGGGACTGAGGTAGGAGGAGAAATCCAGGCCCTCCGAGGGAAAGGGAGTGTGGCTTCTCTTGGAAATGCTTGCTTTCTCTGTGAGGCTGAATTCCAGATGGCAGGTAATGAAGTGTTCCCAGCCCTGCGGTCTTCTTTAAGAAGCAGGTTGCTGGACGCTGAGAAACATCTAGCTAGCCTCAAGTCATGTGCGGCTGGACCCAGCCTGCCTGTCCTCAAGCCCTTTTGCTGATGCTCTTGGTTAGCCAAGGAGATTGTGGGTTTCTTAGTCATGGAGAGATGTGTCCGGCTGTCTCTGCCTCCCACCTCAAAGCTATTGTCTCTTCTACCTGAGCAACCTTGGTCCCTCCGTCCCCTGTCAGGGAAGCCCAGGCAGGTTTTACAAATGTGTCTGGAAGAGAAGCAATTTGTCTGGGAATGCCCATGTTTCTTTGTGTTGAAGAAGAGACTTGGGATTTCTCTGCCAAATTGGGGCCCAGGTGGATGGCAACAAACCATGTTCAGGGGATGGGCAAGATTGTCAATCCGGGAGGGGAGGGCACCGTTACTTATTGAAACTGACAGGCCTCCAATTAAAGGTGGGTAGGGAGCAGAGAACTCCCAACCCCCCAAACCACAGCACCGATATATCAATATTTAAAGAAGGCAAGATGCTGTCCTTAGAGTCAGAGAAATGACCCCTGAAGGAGGTCAAGGAAGTTTAATAACCTCTGATTAAATGTGTGACTAGCCTGTTTATTGGGGCTGGGATTTAGCTCAGTTGGTAGAGGGCTGCGCTGCAGTCTCTGAGGTCCCAAGTTCAATTCCCAGCACCACAAAAATGGGAGAAGGACCTGGCAATCCACTCCCAAGGCAATCCTGAAACAGTCAGCCATTGAAAACCCTATGAGGGTCGCTATGAGTCGGATACTGACTCGATGGCACACAACAACAACAGCCTGTTTATTCTCTTCTCTAAATTTCCCTCGACGGAAATATTTCAGAGGTTATTGGGGGTCTGATTTCCATAATAGGAGGAATTAAAATATTTTATTGTCTGGTCATGCTGTTTGTATAATCATCATCAATGCAATGCTTATGTTACCTAAAAATCCACAGACGTACAGACATACCACCCTGATGTCCGATCCCGTCTGATCTCAGAAGCTAAGCAGGGTTGGGCCTGGTTAGTCTTTGTATGGTAGACCCTCTGGGAATATCGAGTGCTGTAGGCTTGGAAGAAGGACCCTGCAGCCCACTCCTGAAACAATCAGCCATTGAAAACCCTGTGAATAGCAGAGAAGCACTGACGTAGTGTCGGGCATGGCACAGAGTCGGCAAGTGTTTTGTTCTATTGTACATAGGGTCGCTATGACTCCACAGCACCTAACAAGAAGAATCCACAGGGTTCTCAGCTGTTCCCTGAGCCCATCCTCTGGCCCAGATTGGTCTTTCATTGAGCCTTAGTTCCCCACCTGGCAGGTGGTGATGGTGACTCCTACAATGCGGTTGTTTTGAGTCTTCAAAGGATACATAGGGTAGGCGCCCCTCCAGCAGGAGCCATAGCTACCATTTGCAGGTAAGGGAAAGGAATCTCAGCTTCAGTCACCAGCAGCTTCTTGAATATTTATACAGAAGCATTTGCCTCAGAAGTGGGATAAAAGGGATTAGAAGCAAGTGTTGTTGGCTGATGGTTTTTGAGACTCAGCAGTGGCCAGAATATTGGGAATCCTATTCCAGAGTCTGGATCGAGCTGTGTGTTTGCTCAATGCACTTCTAAATCAGAATGTGGAAATGTTTCTGCCTAGGTCTTAAGTCTTTAATCTAAAACTTTTTTTTTTAATCCATGACTTCCATTAGGAATTGTGAGTGAAGAGGAATTTCCCCAATTTTTGCTTACCTCACTCTGCAAGACCTGCTGCCTTTCGCCCCGATGACTCAGATAACTGGGCTGTCAAGGCATTGGGCAGAAGGGACAAGGAGTGTGGGTGCAGAGGTGACAACCAGCAATTCTTTCTCATTCAAATATTTTCCAACTCCTCTCTCAAGGAGCAGGCAGTGCCATTTTTTGGAGGCCTTGTGCCTGCTGGGTAAGAGCTCTCCTACTGAGCTACATCCCCAGCCTTTGGTATTTGAGACAGAGTCTTGCGATGTGGGCTCAGGCTGGCCTTGAACTTGGGATTGCCCTGCCTCAGCCTCCTGAGTGCTGGGATTCCAAGCGTGTGCCATTGCTTTCAGCTACGCAGGGGCCATTTCTGAAGCAGATCAAAGCAGCACTGATAGATTCCACAGGTCTAAGGAGCTCAGGTGTGGGGACCAGGCTCTACCTCCTTCCCTGAGAATATAATGGGCAGGTAAGACCTGAGGGCACACCTGAGCCTACTAGAGGAGCAGGTGAGCCCGAGGTCTCCTGGGGAGGGGTGTGCGTGTCCTCAGCAGATGCCCAGGGAGGGTGGGCACCGCCAGTCTTTCAAGGGCTGGAGTCTCTCTTTGTGGGGGACCTTCCCAAAGCCATGAGAGCCCCCTTATGGCAGAGGCATCCTCTCAACTTCCTCCAAACTGAGCCAGCCTGTGAGGAGGGAAGCACAGGGCCAGAGACAGAAATGAGGGGCTTGTTGGAGAGAACCTTTTGGGGATGGAGATTTGGGTACAGCTCCTACTTCCAATTCTCCCCTGTCCAGCGATATAAACACCTGCCGTGTACATTTCTCTCCTTCTCCCCTCCGCCTTGTCTCTTGTCTTTCCAAACTCTAGGAGGAGCTGGGCATCTACAGGGCAAAAGTAATAATTTTGTAATTGATTGACTGACTGACTGTGGTACTAGGGGCTGAACCCAGGGCCTCATGCATACTTTTTTTTTTGTACGCACTCTACCACTGAGCTGCACCCCAGCCCCCTCTCCCCATTTTATCTTTTTTTTTTTTTTTTGTGGTACTGGAGGTTGAACCCAGGGCCTCGTGCCTGCATGCTCTGCAAGTGCTGGACCACTGAGCTGCGCCCTCCGCCCATTTTTTACTTTATTTGAGACAGGGTCTCGCTAAATTACGCAGACTGCCTCTGGTCTCGAACTTGCGATTCTCCTGCCTCCACCTCCCGAGCTGCTGGGATTACAGGCATGCGCCACCGCACCTGGTTTCCCCCCTTTTTATATTGAGACAGGGTATTGCTAAGTTGCACAGGCTGCCTCTGGCCTCGACCCTGTGATCCTCCTGCCTCTGCCTCCCGACTTGCTGGGATTGCAGGTGTGCACCACTGCGCCTGATAATAATTTTGTGTTTTAAGGCATGCGTGTTGCCCTCTGCTGGTGTGTGAGGCTGGGAGGGTGACTCGTGCTTGGTGAGTGCTGGCCATGGTCTGCTGTGCACAGGTGGCCCGGGGCAGAGTTGCTTTTCTTCCCAAGAGTCTCACTTACAGGCTCCTGAATTGTTTCTAATGAGGCAGCCCCTGCTGAATACGACAATGGTGGGTTTTTAGCTGAATGTTGTACAAAGGAAATACAATGAATGGAAGAGTGGACGTATTGGATTGGTGGGTGGCTTCATGAGAGAGGTATTCTCTCTAAGGAAAACAGCAAGTGCTCTTGGCCTGATATGATCAGCTACTGCAACACTCTCATGTTAAAATATCCTTAGAAATGTTTCAAACATTTACGTTTTCCAAAACACAGCCTATTCTTTTTTCTTTTTTAAATATAGGAAACCTAGATTTATTTGCCTGCAGCTGCACTACTGTGGCACCCAATCCCGTCAGATCTCAGAAGGTAAGTAGGGTCGGCTTAGTTAGTCCTTGGATGGGAACACCAGGTGCTGCAGGTTTGGGAGAAGGACCTGGCAACCCACTCCCAAAACAGTCCACCATTGAAAACCTTATGAATAGCAGAGAAGCACTGACATAGTGCTGGGCATGGCACAGTGTTGGGGAGTGTTTTGTTTGTTGTACATAGGGTCTCTATGAGTTGGAGCCGACTCGATGACACCTAACAACAAGAACAAGGTAGGTACGTGTGCCAAGTCACACAAGGAGTGAAGGGCAGGAGTAATTGTAAGCAGCTGCCAGGTGCTACATGGGATTGGAAAGTGTGGATGTGTGGGGAGGTGAGGCAATAGGCCTTTCTTGGCAAATCGCTCCCCTTCCTGACTTCTACTTCAGCCTAATGCTTCACTTTGCTGCAGCTGAGAGATGTGGATGACTCGCCCCAGGGTCCCAAGCTGCTGAGCGCGGAGCTGGAAGGAACGCTCAGGTGTTCTGACTCCTGGCCCAGGTCTGGTCCTCCTTAGCTGGGCTCAGAATAGTTTCGCCGGTGCTCGTCCCATGTCTTCACAGGGAAGTCGAGCCCTTTGTCTCGGATCATTACAGTTTGGCAGTGCCTTCCACCATGCTGAGGGCAGAGCAGGTGGTCAGTCCCTCCTATTGCCATGCCAGGTGCTCTTGGTCGCACGTTGAGTTCTTCCAGGTGCTGCAGAGAATGTAAGAGCTCAGGTTTTCCTGGGTTTGCTGGAGGATACTCGTGTTCGCTGTCAGCACTGTGAGAACTTTGCAGACTTCTATTAAAATGTGCTCACCTTCTCTGAAGCGGTTACTGACAGACTTCCTACAAGCCTGTCAATCAGTCCCATACAGCAGAGCGACATGAACTTCACAGCACCTTTCCCCTCCCTGTGGATAGGTGACAGAGAGGTGCTGAGCACAGAAGACATTTTCATGACCCAATTTACAGAAGTTTTAACCGAGAAAAGTGTTCTCCTGATCAATAGCCTAGGTGAGGTCTAGGCACTGCTGAAGCCACAGGAAGTTGAAAGGGTTCCCTGATTCATTAGGTTGTCTTTGGTGAGTTTCTCAACTTAGAAGGGGGTGTCTTCATGAAACAGTTGGGAGGGTGTGGTCTCTGGAGCCACGTGGAATCAATGTTAGACTCAGCCTTTGCTGCTGACCACCTATTGGTCCTGAATGAGTCACCTAACCTCTCTGAGCATCAATTTTGTCATCTGCAAGATGAGTATCTTAATGGCATTTATTTTGTATGGCTCATTGGGAAGATTATATGGTTGGTTTGCAGCTAGTCCAGGCACATAGAAAGCCCTCAAGAATTTAGCTATCATAGTGAGCCATAAAATGTTGTTGTTGTTGTTGTCAGACACCATTATGTTGGGTCTCACTCGTAGTGACCCTACATACAATAGAATGAAACACTCCCTGACACTGTGTCATGCCAAGCCTGTGTCAGTGCTTCTCTGCTATTCAGAGGGTTCTCAATGGGTGATTGTTTTGGGATTGTTTCAGGAGTGGGTTACCAGGTCCTTTCCCCATTTTTGTGGTGCTGAGGACCGAACCCAGGGCCTCAGAGAATGCAAAGCAGCACTTTAGCAACTGAGCTAAAGACACTAGTATCAGCAGAGAGGCTGAAAGGATTAAATGAGGTAATATGGGCACAGTGTCTGGTGCACAGAATTTGCCTAGTAGTCATAAAAATACAGCAACAACAATAAAGGCTAGCATTGATCATGTCCTTGCTAAGTTGTATCTTTTAGGGGATTTGTAAGTATCAGGGGTATCTACTGTCTTTGTTATGATTTCCATTTTGGAACTGGTCATCTGGAGGTTTGAGGACAGGCACACAGTGGTCTCTTTGCATTTCCTCTCCACCCTGCCTCTCTCATCCCTCAGTGTGGTGAAGAACAGTCCTCATAGATATTTTGAGGGGCACAAAGAAATGCAAGTTTGTGAAATGCATGATCTTAGATCACTGAGAAGGTGTTGAAAAGCACCAACACCTTTGGTTCACCTGTGGAGTCTAGCTTCAATGTGAGGAGGGAAAAATGATTTGTGTTCTGAAAAATAAAGGAACTCATCAGACGATAGATATAGACACAGTCTTTAAAAAATTTCCTTGATCATGAAAATCCAATCTGAGATGAACACTGAACATTGTTGTTGTTGGTAGGTGCCATCAAGTCGTGTCCAACTCATAGCGACCCTCATAGGGCTTTCAATGGCTGACTGTTTCATGATTGCCTTGGGAGTGGATTGCCATGTCCTTCTCCCATTTTTGCAGTGCTGGGAATCGAATTCAAGACCTCAGAGGCTGCAGAGCAGCACTCGACCAACTGAGCTAAATCCCAGCCTTGAACACTGAATGGCAGACAACATTTGGGGCTTTGGGAAGGACCAACTGCCAAAGGAGGCCAGGGAGGAGGTTGGGAGCCTCACCTGTGGAAGGCCACTGCTCCCCTCATCCCTCTCAGAGATCCCATTGCCATGGGCTCCCCTGACGAGTCACAGGTGATAAAGGTTAAATGAGGTGGCAGAAGCACAAATTTTAAACTCTAATGCTAAGTCATAAACTAAGAGTGCCAAGAAAAATATCCCTTGGTGTGATGACCCTCCACTGCCTTTTAGACCTAATCAAGGAGAGCTGATCACAATTTACCTGGCCACATGGAATGAGAACGATGTTTTTGGCTTCAGAAACGGCAGAGCATGAGCTTTGGCTTTGATCTGAGTTCCAGCTCAGCACTGAATGGCCGGGGCCTTTCAGGAAGCTCCTTTAACCCTGGACCCTGGCTCCTCCCCTGAAGAGCAGAACTGAAGCCGGCCTCCCTCCAGCGGGTGGAGAGGATGGAGGCGTGCCCATGCCAGCACCTCTGCAGTGGGCTGCACACAGATGGGCTTGGCATCCTGGGGGTGGACGGTGTGGTCCTGCTTGCTAGAGCTTTCTGTTTCTACATTCTCTCTCTAAAACCAGAACTGTGATGCAAGATCCATTTTTCTAATGTCAGTATTTTGAAAACACTTGCATTTATTCCATGTATTTTCTTCTAGTGAGAGCATTTCCTCTTCTTTCTCGTTGTCCCTCATCCACCTGCGTCCAAATCCTCTCCATCTGAAGCTTCCTTCCTTCCTTCCTTCCTTCCTTTCTTTTATTACTTTTTTCAGTCCTGGGGGTTGAACCTGTGGCCTCGCACATACTGGGCAAGTGCTTTACCACTAATCCCCACCCCCAACCTTTTTTTAAATTTATTTTGAGCCAGGGTTTCACTAAGTTGCACAGGCTGCTTCTGGCCTCAAACTCACAATCCTCCTGCCTCAGCCTCCACAGTTGCTGGGATTACAGGTGTGTGCTCCTGCCTGGCTGTGAAGCTTCCATTCATCCTCCACTGTCAGAGACTAGGTCTTCATAATCTCTTGTCTGTTTCATATGATGTATGCATAACCAGTTTGCCACCTTCTTTCTTTCTCCATTGTTTTACTAAAATACACCCTGGTTGCTGAACTCAGGGCATACAGAATGATATTTAACTTTTCTGGCTTGATAAGTTTTAGGCTTGACAGTGAGCAGGCAAGGAAGTAGAAGGTGAGGCTGACGGAGAAAGTCTGTCCATCAATGGGGTAGGCAGCTGGAGCCAAGAAGAGATGGTTGGGGAAGGTTCCCTAAAGCCAGGGAGAATTGGAGCTCCTGGGTTCAAGTGCACACATGCTGTCTGCTGGGACTGGCTGTATATCCTCCATTTCTGGCCCAAACTTCCCATAAACTCCACTGCAACATAATCTTGTGTTAGCTTTGGGGAGAGGGGGTGTTGGCTGGTATGTAGTCTGATAAGGTTAGGGTCCTTTAAGGTAGAGACAATTTACTCTTTGCTCTTGGTATATGGTGGAAACCCAATATATTTTTACTGAACCATATTTTATGAGATTTTTGCCAACTCTTTCTTATGTTGTTGTTGTTAGGTGCCATCGGAGTTGGTATCCGACTCAGCGACCCTCATAGGGTTTTCAATGGCTGTTTCGGGATTGCCATGGGAGTGGATTGCCAGGTCCTTCTCCCATTTTTGCAGTGCTGGGAATTGAACTCAGGACCTCAGAGACTACAGTGCAGAGCTCTACCAACTGAGCTAAATCCTAGCCCTCTTTCTTATGGGTGAATGATAAAAATGCTGTGCTTGTGTAATTTAATCTTTACCCAAACTATTCAAGCTCCGGGCTTGCAGGGTTATGTAGGAAGTGCGCAAGTTTCTGAGACATTTTGACCTCTATTATGTCTGAGGTTCAGTTTTAGTAATGTTAAAAGAGGACTGGACACAGATCTAGCGGGGATGGGAAATGAAACCTGCTCGTCTTCTACTTAAGTTTACAAAAGCCTCTTGGAGCCAGATGTCGCTGGCATGATGGCTTGGCTCTGTTTCATCCCCAGCCAAATGAATTAGAGGAATCTCCATAAACTATCCTGCCTCCCCCCTCGGTCTCTCCACAAAGCGGTAGGTGGGGACCAGGAAGGAAAAATGACTTTCCTTATCTTATTTATAAAATCTATAATATACAAAAAAGGGCTTTTGGGGCTCATTGTGGGCGTGGGGTTTGGTTGTGGTTTATTGAGCTCTTCAAGAGGAGATAAGCCCCTTGGGAGAAAGAGGAAAGGTCGAGGGCCAGGTGTTTCCTCTGATAAGCTGTGCTCCACCTGGGCCTGGCTGGGAGCAGTTACAGAGCTGGAGCAGAATTGGGAGGAGGAGGTTGGCAAGTTACTGTCGCTTTGGGTCTGGTGACTCTGAAAAGGAACTACCTGGTCTCAGAGGCAGATTTGTTCATGTTATCAACTGGCTTGCGTAGTATAGGGGATGATGCCACATGCCAAGAAAATCTCTCGAGATTCTGCTGGCCAAATAGACTCTATTTTAACACAGGTTTCCTCTTTGTCCACGTCACTTGCTGCAGCAGAAGGTGGACCCTAGTTCCCGCAACATAGGCGTTCTCAACTCTGGCTATACACTAGACTTCCTTGGGAACCCTTGAGAACATGGCAATTCTTGGGCTCCACTTTTCTCCAATTGAGTTAGAATTCTGGGGTGTGGAGCCTGGACATCAGTATTTTTAAAAAGAAATAAAATTAAAAGAAAATCCACAAACTAGGAGAAAGTACTTATCAAAAGACATATAACACAGGATGTGTATCCAGAATATATAAAGAACTCTTAAAAGTTAATAATAAGAAAACAATGAGCCCAATTTAAAAATGGACAAGAGATTTAAGTAGATACTTCACCAGGGAAGACATATGGATATCAACTAAACACATAAAAAAGATATTCAACATTATTTGTGATTAAAGAAGTGCAAACCAACCCATACCAGGATATCACTATGGACCTATTATAGTGGCGAGAAACCACAGATAACACCTGATAATTCTGAGTTCGTGGCAAGGAATGGGGCCATTGGAACCCTCACATACAGCTGGCATAGGTGAAAAATAATGCAGCCTCTTTGAAAAAATTTGGTTATTATAAAGTTAAATATTCACTTACCATACAAACCAGCAATTCTACTCCTCGATATTTACTCATGAGAAATCATAACTGGTGTTCAAGCAAACACCCGTACGTGAATATTTACAGTGACTATGCACATTGGCCACAGATTGGAAACAATGCAGTTGTCCTCAACTGGTAAATAGATAAATGAATGTATACATACATTGGGATGTGTTGTTGTTAGGTGCCATCAAGTCAGTGTCCAATTCATAGCAACCTTACATGCAACAGGTGAAACACTATTGTTAGTGCTTCTCTGCTATTCATAGGGTTTTCAATGGCTAGTTGTTTTTTTGGGAGTGGGTCCCCAGGCGGTCTCCCGTCCAAGTACCTAACCAGGCCTGACCCTGCTTAGCTTGCAAGATCTGTTGGGATGGGATGCCACAGCAGTACAGCTGCAGGCACAATGGGATATACTCAGCAATAAAATTAGACAAACATCTAATGCAGAGCAATGTGAATGAATTCCAACTGCATCTTACTAATTGAAAGAAAGAAAACTCAAAAGGCTATATACTGAGTGATTCTATTTATATGGCATTTTGGAAAAAGAGGCAGAAAAGAGATCAGTGGTTGCCAGGGGCTGGGGTGGGAGTAGGGAAAACTATAAAGAAGCTGTATGAAGGAACTGTTTGGGGTGATGGGACTTTTCTGCATCTCGATTGTGGTGAAGGTCACGTAATTTTGTGTGTTTTTCCAAACTCATAAAAGTAAAAAAAAGGGTAAATTTTACTATATGCTAATTGTGACTCAATAAAACTGACTCCCCAAATTCATTATTCCAGAAAATAAAAGCTCTTAAGTAATTGAATTGTTGTTAGGTGCCGTGTTCAATTCCCAGCACCACAAAAATGGGAGAAGGGCCTGGCAATCTACTCCCAAGGCAATCCCGAAACAGTCAGCCATTGAAAACCCTATGAGGGTCACTATGAGTCAGATACCGACTCGATGGCACCTAACAACAACAACAAGTAATTGAAATGAATAATCAGGGTTGAGAGATATTGTTGGCACAGCAGATTTGTATGTAGGTTCTGTCACTTAAAGCTTAGTTTCCATGTAGGTAAATCTGGAGATAATGAAACTTGCTATATGGTTTGTCCCCAAAGAGTTTATGTATTATAGTTTGGTTTCCAGGGTGGTGCAATGAGAGGTGATGGGACCTTTAAGAGGCAGGGCCTAGTGGGAGGGACTTAGGTCATTGGCACTGCTGCCCTCAGAAGGGATTAAACTAGTTCTGATGGGACCTCAGTGAGTTCTTTTGGGAGTGAGTTGTTATAAAAGAGCAAGGCTACCCCCACCCAGTCTCCGGTTTTCTGTCTCACCATGTGACCTCTCCCTGTCGTACATGTCTGCCATGATGTGATGTCATTCCCATGATGCTACCTGCCATGATGTGATGCAGATGGCAGGGCACTTACCAGAGCCAGTGCCATGCTCTTCAATCTCCCAAACTATGAGCTTATAGACCTCTTTTCTTTAGACATTACTCAGACTCTGGCATTTTGTTTTAGCAATGGAAAATAGGCTAATACATCTACCTTGAAGAGATATTATGAGTTTTAAATATTATACCATATGGCAAGCACTTAACATAGAGTTAGCATAATCCATGTTATTTAGTGCTATGAGCTTGGTATTTTGCTAGGCACTTTGTAGGAATCTCATTTAGTCTTCATAACTCTATGAAGTAAGTTTATTTATTTATTTATTTATTTATTTATTTATTTAATTTTGTTGCAGGGTTGGAGATTGAACCCAGGGCCTTGCACATGCTAGGCAAGTGTTCCACCACTGAGCTTCACCCCAGCCTCTTTTTCATTTTTTCATTTTGAGACAGGGTCTCACTAAGTTGCACAGGCTGCCTCTGGCCTTTAACTTGCGATCCTCCTGCCTCAGCCTCCTGAGTTGCTAGGATTACAGGAATGAGCCACAATGCCTGGTTGTATTTTTATTTTCAAAGTGGAGAAACTGAAGCTCAATGAAGTTCTGGAACTTGTTCTAGGTCTCACTGCTAATCAGTAGCTGATCCAGTTTCCAAGTCTAAACTAAACCCTGTTGGCTACTATACTGCTTCACATTCCATATTTCAAACATCTCTCTCTGATGTCACGTCCTAGTCTTCAACCTCATTTTCTGAAGATTTTTCCAATGATTTCCTGACCTCACTGGAATTTCCAATTTTGCACTAGGGCACGCACCTCTAATCCCAGCAACTCAGGAGGCAGAGGCAGGAGGATTGTGAGTTTGAGGCCAGAGGCAGCCTGCATAACTTAGCAAGACCCTGTCTCAAAATAAAAAGCAGAAAAGGGGCTAGTGGTGCAACTCAGTGGTAGAGCACTTGCCTAGCATATCTGAGGCCCTGGGTTTAGCCCCTCTGTGTTGAAAAAAAAAAAAATCTCCAGTTTTTGCTGATCCTACAACTTTTCAAAAATTGTGGAGCTGGGTGCAGTGGCCCATGCCTGTCATCCCAGCAACTCATGAGGCAGAGGCAGGAGGATTGCAAGTTTGAGACCAGGGGAAGTCTGTATAATTTAGCCAGACTCTGTCTCAAAAAGTAAAAAAATGGGCTGAGGGTGCAGCTCAGTGGTCCGGCACCTGCAAAGTATGCAAGCGTGAGGCCCTGGTTCAACCTCCAGTACCTCCAAAATAAATAAATAAATAAATAAATAAGTAAATAAAAAATTATCATCACATTCATATTTTCACTTCCCTCCTTATTCATCCTCCACTATGTGGGTTTAGTATTTACTTTTCCTTTGCAAACCTTGTTTGCACTCCTAACCTTGTTGCTCTGTTGTTGTTGTTGTTGTTGTTAGGTGCCATCGAGTCAAGTCCGACTCATAGCAACCCTCATAGGGTTTTCAATGGCTGACTGTTTTGGGATTGCCTTGGGAGTGGATTGCCAGGTCCTTCTCCCATTTTTGCGGTGCTGGGAATTGAACTCGGGACCTCAGAGACTGCAGCCCAGCGCTCTACCAACTGAGCTAAATCCCAGCCCCTTTTGTTGCTCTAGTTATTCTAATTTTATGTTCATTCCATTCTTGCAACCAAGTAGCATCATTGCTGGACATAAATGCACAGCTGTGGCAATGGGACTTACCCCAACTGAGTCAGGTTTTAATGAAGGCCAGAAGGAGAAAAGGGCCACGTGTCAACAAGACTGGAAAGACAGGGGAGTTCAATTACTGTCATAGAGAGGCAGTGGGCAGTTTGGTCAGGGGAGAGGCATACAAAGGGGATGATATGGGAGTGAGAAGTGGACAGTGGGGAAAGGGGGCCTCAGGGCCTGAGGATCACGGGAGTGAGAGGCCTGGGTGATGAAACCTGCTGTCAATGTGCTAAAATTGGCACAAGTTATTTTTGTCCAGGCTCTCACTGTGGCTCTGAGAGTATTCTGGCTGGCCTCAGCAGGGAGAGGAGTCCATCACAAAGTGTCTAGAGCAGTCGTTGGGGGGCCAAATGCAGAGATGGGGAGAGGCCCCTGTTTTCCCTCTGGTGCCTGGTGCAGTGGCGAAGCCACAGTTAATGGGCAGCAACAGAGTCTGTGATGGGCTGGTAAATATTTAATAACCAACTCCCTGAAAAAACAACCACAGCAGCAAACACATAGTCCCACAGCAGCTGATTTCAGGTCAACAATGTGACATCACTCATTGGAAAGTCAGAAAGCACAATGCACCATCCGTGCCCTTGGCAGTGGGGTGCAAACTGGCCCAGCACCACGGTGGCTGGGCCAATCCTGAGCTCTCTAGCTAAGCAGCAGAAAAGCAGAGATTATGCAGTGCTCTCAGCCCGAGGTGGGGTAGGGCAGGTTCGCAGGATGGCCCTGGTTTCTAGATGTTATGGAGCAGTGAAGGATAAGCTGCAGGTGAGTGACTTGCAGGGAGCATCAGGGTCTGGGCACTGAGTCAAAAACGGTAGGGTCTCATAACTGGTAGTACTCGTAACTGGTTAGGACCTTAGGACTCTGCCTATGGACCCTAGTTATATGTCCTTCTACGTCTAATGCATTCTAAATGATAACACTTTTAGATCTATGCACTTAGGATGAGTAATTTTTTTGTCAAAAAAGTTTGGAAGTAATTGCAATCATGTTAATAGAAATTCAAATATCCACAAAATTCATTCATGTGAATAATTTATTTTCATCTATAAGGGACAAATATCTTTTATCCTACAGAAATTTCCATTGTTGAAATATTCATGCATATAAGAAGGGGACTTCTGGACAAGGGAATAGTGGTAAAACCAACAGGGACAATCAGTCAGGACAGATCTTTTCATCATCAAATTAAAAAGATAACAGAATGAACCTGGTACTGTCTGGCTGGATGTTTGTAGCCTGTCTTTGTATCCTACATGAATGAAGCTGGCTCAATCTGGATGAATGACATTACTGTCATGCTTTTCTTGTGATGGTATGCATTGCCCACAGAACTGACATACATTGGAATTGTTACTTCTGAAGCATCCAAAGGGACTAAACATTCACTTCCAGTAAATGGGTTGCCCCACTTGATATACTATCCCCCAAAGCTGCTAAAGCCTCATGGTCTTGAGCTATAACCACCAAGAAGCAGGGACTTCTTCTTGTCCTTCTTTTCTAGGTCATCCATCAACCTACCTCTGGTGCTCTGGGAAGATATTATGGATGGAAGCTCAATGGAAGAGGAGAGAAAGAGGAAAGGCGATAGCTGAGCCGTTTCACAAACTATCACCATGTAAGTGTTGGCACCTTACTTTGAAGGAGGGAGTTTGATGATGCTCTCAAGGGGAGGTGTGGTGAGGTGGTGGGGGCAGATGGCCCTTTGTGACTCTCACTCTCTCTATATTTCCTAACTTAACCCCTTTCTCCTTGGGAGGCACAATGCCAGTGTGAGGTTTACCAAATACCAATCATGTCAGAGTTAATGACTTATCATTTGGCTACTGTGCCTAACCTTTGTCATTATTTTCATCCTAGCTGCATCCTCCAGCCCTCTCCCAAAGAATTGACCTACGATCCAATGAAAGTGACAGTTAAAATAAAAATAGGACCATTAGAATATCACAGGAAATGAGAAGTTGAAAGGTATCTAGGCACCCGGATAATTATTTGTATTAAAAAATCAAAGAAAGTGGAAGCTATTACCATTGAGTCACAACCTTGTCTTGATCTCCCTGGCATCCCAGGCAAAAAGGGATCGCGACAAACCACTTCTCTGCTACTTCCAGGATCTCTTCACTGAATACTTGAGAAAAGTGGGATGCTCAGGGTAACCGAGTTGATGAGTACACTTACCACGGGACGTCCCTTCCTTGAGCCACTCACCTGATAATATAGATGCCACAGCAGCAATGATGAAGGACACAATCACGCCAGGTCCGGCCATTTCCTTGGCCACCAGGCCAGACACCACGTACATGCCGGTGCCCACACAGCTGCCAACACCGAGAGAGATGAGGTCCACAGTAGTGAGCACCTGGGCCAGCTTGGTGCCATGTGCTGTGGTGGTCCCGGTGCCCTCCAGCATGGACTCCACTGGCTTGGTGCGCAGGATCCTGGAGTGCATGGCGTACCAGGCAGCCCCCCACTGCACCCGCCGGGGGTCCAGCGAGGCCAGGAAGCTGCTCATCTTGAGCCGTAGGGATGCAGTGAAGGTCAGCTGATGGAGGAAGGCTACAGAAGCCTTAGCGGATGGTTCTGGAACTCATCGAGTGAATAGGGATCTCCCTTTTAGGAAAGGTCCAGAGGGACCCACGGTAGTCTTCTCCTGGGCATGAATGTCTGCAGGAAAAACACAAGAAAGGAGAAGATGGGAACAAGTGGGAAGCACACCATGGCTTGGAGGCAGGGGTGGAGGTTAACATCCCAGACAAGTAGAATGGGTCCACCCTGGGTGTCCATAACATGGGGAAGCGCCGTCTTCCCTCTGTCTTCTCCTCCAGTCGTATAGGACAAAATGAAGCTGTCACTGTGTCACAGAGTCATTCTCAGGAGGCTGGTCTGAGTCAGGGCTGTGCCTCTTACTGTTCTAGGATGGGGGATAAGCTCCCTCTCTTCTCTGTCCTTCAGTCTCAGCTATCCAAGGGGACAATAAAGTCTATCTCTGAGTGTTGATGCAGGGGTTAGATGAGCTTATGTCTATAAGGTGCCCAAGACAATGCCTGGTACATGGAAATGCTCATCTGCCTCAATTCTTAAGTATATCTTACTTGGCTCTGCCAAAACTTGGTCTATGAATGTTGGGCATGTTCTTTGGGAACACAAAATCCTCACTATAAAACGTGTTGTTGTTGTTCGGTGCCGTCGAGTCGGTATCCAACTCATAGCGACCTCATAGGGTTTTCAATGGCTGACTGTTTCAGGATTTACTTGGGAGTGGATTGCCAGGTCCTTCTCCCATTTTTGCAGTGCTGGGAATTGAACTTGGGACCTCAGAGACTGCAGCGCAGTGCTCTACCAACTGAGCTAAATCCCAGCCATACTATAAAACATAAGGACGCAAAATTAGACCTCTGATTCCTAAGATGGGCCATGCCACCCATACGGCATGGTTTTGAAAGTCAAGTTTTGAACTTGGCTTTCCAATGAAACGAAAAATGCTTTTGGTCCTTTTTTTGCTCTTGATGGTCAGAGTGGGGAGGGGTGTCCCTGACGTTTGGGGGTGGAGCTGAGTTAGAGAATGTGGAGGGCTGTGTCACACAGCTTGCAAATATTTTGCCTGACATTCTTGCAGGTAAGCATCCTGGCAATGATGATCTGAACCTAGGACTTAATTCTACTCTGCATACAAATGCATAGGATATTTTAGATGGTCTTCATATACAAGTGGATTGAATTTTCAAGGAAAGCCACTATAGAATAAGTCAAAGGAAGGTTTAGTTCAGTTTAGAATTTAACAGGAGTTGCCCAGTACTTCAGAAAACCGAGGCTCCCGTGACAATGCCACTGATGGTTGTCTCTTTCAGGAACTTCCCCTCTAATAGCTGACTATTTGGAACTGGGGCATTGGCAGTGGTTCTTCACCTGGTGCAACTTCATTTAGACATGGCTGGGTGTTAACATCCTGAAGTTCATTGGATATGGGTAAGTTATTCATGAATTTCACTTTAGGATACTAAAGAGTGGAGTGAGAAAATGTTTCTTGCACAAAGAGATATTGTGTTTGATAGCGTTGAGAACTATGGTGTTAGGTGATTTGCAAAGTTTGCTCGCATTAAAAAATGCCAAGATTTTATGCGGGCTGGGATTTAGCTCAGTTGGTAGAGCGCTGCATTGCAGTCTCTGGGGTCCCGAGTTCAATTCCCAGCACTGCAAAAATGGGAGAAGGGCCTGGCAATCCACTCCTAAGGTAATCCTGAAACAGTCAGCCATTGAAAACCCTATGAGGGTCGCTATGAGTCGGATACTGACTCGTGATTTCACGTACTATATTGATAAGCCTAGAACATTTGTATGTACAATAAGTATCTGCCTACATAATCTATTGTTATTATTATTATTGCTATTGTTATTGTTATTAAGACAGGGTCTCAGTGTGTAGCTCAGGCTGACCGCAACCTTGTGATCCTCCTACCTCATCCTCCAGAGTGCTGGGATTACACGTGTACACCACCATGCCCAGCTTACTCATATCATTAATTAACATTATTTAGCACTTAATGTAGCACTTATTTGTTTCTGAAGGTGTTGCAAACACTAATGAATTAGGAGAATTGGTAAAATGTGGCAGTTTAGTTCACAGGCCTGGATGATAACCCTTGGTTTAATTTCCCCTGAGAGCCTAGAGTGTCTGCATTCCTCTACCTCTTCCCCATACATTTTTCCTCCTCTCTGCCTTCTCCTCCTCCTCTCTCTCCAACTCTTTCTCTTCTTTTCTTCTACCTCCTGCTTTTCCTTCTCCTCCTCCTTCTTTCCAGTTTTGTGAAACAATATGACACATGTATAGTAGGGAGGCTGCTAGATTAACTGATTTGGCTTTGGTCTTTTAGGAAAATGAAAGTAAGTATCTATTTAATTTCAGTTCACCCAGTATATATTGAGCATCTATTAAGAGCCAAGTATGGTGCTAGGCTCAGAGCTGCATAGATGTGGTTCTCAATCTCCTGGGGCTTTCCGTTTAGAATGAGAGATGATGGATACCTGAATCCCATTGCAAGTTAGGAGATCTGTTTTATAAAGCTTGTTTTTATTATTGTTTTATTATAAAAGCACAGTATGTTTATTGCAGAAAAATTAGTATAAATAATTAAAAATTGGGTAAATAAAACACTTCTCACTAGCAACAACACATCACTAACCCTTCATTTCTATTCTTTCAGGCCCTTTCCTATGTAAATATGTGTACATGGCTATTTGTATGGATACACAGGTGTGTTTGTCACAAAAGGGATTGTCATTTTTTGTCACTTAAAATTCTCTTGTTTTGCTTAACCACATATTTGAATGCTTCCCCACATCTATCATTCTGGAAATATTTTAAATAACTGAATAGTCACTTCATATTATGGCTTCATCAATGTTCATATTCTTAAAATTGGCTTGCTGTCTTAGTTTTAGTTTGTTTACTCATTCATTCATTCATTCATTCAAGAAAACGTGCACAGCCTCTTCTTGGTAATAGCCCAGACTTAGGCATCAGTTGCTGCTGTCAATAAGATGACCAAGGCCTTGCTCTCCCAAGGTTGATATTTGGTGAGAAAAGACAAGACAATTTACAGGTCAGCAAATAAGGGCAGATCATTCCAGAGAGGGATAGGGGATATGTTATGGGCTCAATTGTATCTCCCTCCAAATTTACATGTTGATGTCTTACCCCTTGCCCCTCAGAATTGTACATTATTTGAAAATAGGGTCATTGCAGATGTAAGTAGTGAAGTTAGGCTAGGGCTGGGATTTAGCTTAGTTGGTAGAGTGCTGCTCTGCAGTCTCTGAGGTTTGGAGTTCCATTCTCAGCACCACAAAAATGGGAGAAGGATATGGCAATCCACTCCTGAGGCAATCCCGAAACAAGCAGCCATTGAGAACCCTGTGAAAGTCGCTATGAGTTGGACACAACTTGACGACACCTAACAACAACAAGAAGAAGTCAGGTTAGAGTGATTCATGCTGGAGTAAGCCCCTAATCTAACATGCATGGCGTCCGTATAAGAAGGAGAGAGCTGAACACAGACACATGCAGAGAGAACACCATGTGGATGTGGAAGCAGAGACGGGGCTGAGGCACCTCAAGCCAAGCCCCTCCCAGGATTGCTGGCAGTCCACCAGCAGCCAGAAAAGAGGCATGGAACGGAGTGTTCCTCCAGTGCTCAGGAGGAACCCACCGTGGGACTCCTTTATGCTGATGTCCAGCCTCCAGGACTGTGACGTAACACATCTCTGCTAATTAAGCCACCCAATCTGGGGTGCTTTGTTATGGGGGACCTAGCAGACTAACACAGGCTACCAAGGAAATAAAACAAGGTGAAGGAGGACTGGGAAGTTCTCTGCACACCTGGTGTTGGCTCTTGAGTGACCAAAAGGAGCCACTTGTGCCATGTGTCATGGAAGAGGGGTCCTGGCAGGGTAGGTTCTGAAGGGAGAGCAAGCATGGCCTCTTTCTGGACAGGGTGAGGAGGAGGATTTGAAAGCCATGAGTTAGTTGTTGTTGTTGAGTGCCGTCCAGTTGGGTCTGACTCATTGTGACCCTATGTACAACAGAACGAAACACTCCCTGACACTGTGCCATGCCTGGCACTATTGTCAGGAATTCTCTGCTACTCATAGAGTTTTCAGTGGTGGATTATTTTGGGGGTGGGATGCCAGGTCCTTCTCCCATTTTTGTGCTGCTGGGGATTGAACCCAGGGCCTCAGAGAGTGCAGAGCAGCACTCTACCAACTGGTCACAGAGCTTTTAAGGGGCAGCACTAGAACTTGGGCTTGGGCATCTTCTTGCAGTGCCCAGGTCTGGGCTTGAACCCTCCTGCCTGAAGTACGTGGGGCTCAGACTGCTAACGGGCTGGTGAGCCAAGCTGAGCAGTTTGAGGCCAACTCTAAACGCAGTGAGAAGCCACCGCAGTGCTCTATTCAGCGAGTATCATGAGATAATTTGCTTTTCCAAAAGCTCTTTGCCATTGCGGTGCAAAGTTTAGCTGAAGAATCTGGTCTGAGGGACCCTTTAAGTCAGTCCTGGGATTGTTGTTGTTGTTAGGTGCTGTGGAGTCGGGTGGGACTCATAGCGACCCTATGTACAACAGACAAAACACTGCCCGACACTCTGCCATGCCTAGCACTATATCAGTGCTTCTCTGCTATTCATAGGGTTTTCAATGGTGGACTGTTTTTTTGGGAGTGGGCTGCCGGGTCCTTCTCCCAAGCCTGCAGCACCTGGTATTCCTAGGTGGGCTCCCATCCAAGGACTAACCAGGCCGACCCTGCTTAGCTTCTGAGATCAGGTGGGATCGAATGCCAAGGGGCCATTGCTGCAGACAGTCCTGGGGTAGACAGATGTAAAAAGGTGAGTGGGGCCTGGGCCTACTGCTGAGGGAGGCAGCAAGTAAACAGAAAGCACAAGCCAGTGCACCTCAGCCGTGATGGCACCACATGCAAGGACATTGTACACAGGACGAAGGAGACACACTGTGGACAAGGCCCAGAGAGCTTCCTGGGCCATGTGCTACTGGAAGCAGAGAGTGGACCCATGGCAGGACATGGCCATGGTAAAGGCAGTGCCTCACTGCCAGCTTTGTGAGGTGCAGTGCGTGGGTTTTCCCAGCTGCAGACCCCTTGGCAACGCCTCACCATCTTGACTGCACTGTGGATTAGCCTTCAGAAACCCCGATGCCTGTGCTGCACGCCAGACATCCCAATTCAATTTGCCTAAGCAGCTGAACCACTGTGACATCTGATCTCATCAGATCTTGGAAACTAAGCAAGATTGGGCCTGGTTAGTATTTGGATGGGAGACTGCCTGGGAACACCAGGTGCTATGGGCTTGGCAGAAGGACCTGGTAACCCACTCCCAAAAAACAAGTAGTCATTGAAAACCCTACGAACAGCAGAGAAGCACTGACATTAGTGTTATACCTGTTGTACATAGGGTCCCTATGAGTTGGACAGTGATTTGATGGCACCTAACAACAACAAAGTGTGGCTACATACAGGGATTCAGTAAAGTTCTAGCACAGAGGTGTGGAGGTCCCACCCCTATGCCAGGAGTAATGACTCAGTATGACACACAGGGCTTTTGACGGGTATTTCCAGTTTCCTATTCCAAACTGGGTATCTGGTGGGGTCTCACATCAGCCTCCTCTGCAGGCAGCAATGGTGGGTACCATGCTGTCTGGAGCTAGACCCCAGCTAGGATTCTATTTTTTTTTTCCTTGTGATCACACACGTTTTAATACAAACACAGAAAAGCTATGTTCTTTTGTCATAATTCAGCCTTTACTCAGCTGCTTAAATGTTCACTTGGATGAATGTTCTTGGGAATTTCAACTTCAAGTCGCATCTCTATTCTGGAACTTCCAAATCTCTATCCCTCGATTCGACTTCTCATCTATGTTCTGGTTCCATACCTCTCAATATGTTCAGGTTTTTGTTTCTTCAACTCAGATGAGCCAACTTTTGCTGAAATCATCAGCATTTCCTTAGGGGGAACGATGCACAATCACTCTGGAACTTGCTGAGGAACCTCAGTGTTCATACAAACAAAGATTCAGAGAATTCACCTTATTGCTATCAGCTTTAAAATAAATGGACCAAAACTAAACCCAAGAGCAATCAGGTCAGCTACAAAATTCACTATATTGGCCCACCGTTTAGGATCATACTCTGAAAAGCAGCAGAAATGACATTTAACCCCAGCTAGGATTCTTGTACTAGCCCACTCCTTCATCAGACAACGTCAAGAGGACACTGAGAGATAATCCAGTCTGGTCAGAGAGGCTCCAGTATCTATTTGCATTTCATATTTCCAGTGATTAAAACTTGTGGTGCCAATGTGGGTAACTGACTGGAATTAAGGGTGACGGTGGTCAGAATGCCGTCCTGGCTAAATTCCCTTCATGCAATTCCTCTGAGCTCTTGCCTTATTGATGCACACAGTCCCCCACAGCCCAAACCCTTCCTTTTTTGGTAGGACATTTCCTATTTTTTTTTTGTAGGAAATTTACTGGAGAGAACAAAATGTACAAAAGAAAACATGCTTCGAGGTGACTATTGACATATCCATATTCATCACTCCCAGATTATGCTAATCAGAGACCGTTTTGGAAGCTCATTGCTGTTGTCTTCCTAAGATGAGCAATAAATGCGTGTTGTGCTTTCTCTAGCACTTTAACTCACATTTCTCAAAATACTTCGCAGCTATAACCAGGGAAGGCTCGCAGGGCCTTGAGGTGGAGAGAATCATCACTGTGGTGTTTGCTGGTGTGCAAGGGCTCCCAGGCTCCCAGGGTAATGATTGGAAAAGCAGGTTTGTTTTAGGACAAAAATGATTACGGGTAGAGGTTCACGGAATAGGTAGGATTATAGAATTAGGTTGGAGCCTGCCTTTGCAGGTGAGGAGAGGGAAAAAATGAAGCCTAACAAAACATTCAGCAGCCAAAAACCATTCCTGCCTGATTTTGTAAATACACTAAGGGATTATGTAAATCCCTTGGTGACATTCCCCATGAATCAAATAGTAGTCCAGCCTTGCTGGAACATCTGGGGCGGCGGGGAACCCTGGCTGACAGGCAGCCTCTGCCTATGGTTGGACAGTTGTTATAACTCCTTCAGAATTCTTGTAACCAATTTCCCAGACAAAACGAGGTTACAGTTAGATGAAAGTTGCCTGGTTTGATAAGATCCTCCTGATGGCTTTGGGCTCTGAAGGACCCTTCTGATGCTCCTCTGACATCTGTATTGTGGAGGTCTTTGTTACCGTAAGACCCAGAAGCCTCACAGCTTCTCCTCCTGTGGGCTGAGCTGGTTTCTGACTAAGGATACAGTTCAGGACCTATATTCTCTAGGTTCAAATTCCAACTCAGCCCTTACCTGCTAAGTGGTACTGGGCAGAGCCCCTCTGTGCTTCAGTTTTGCCATCTAAACCATGGGATAGCAATGGTATCTAGCTCACAAGGTACTGGTAATATGTGGGAACTTTCTAGCCTGTTATGTGCCTTCAAGTTGGATTTGACTCAGAGCAACCCTATGTACCACAGAACAAAACACTCCCTGATACTGTGCCATGCCCAGCACTATGTCAGTACTTCTCTGCTATTCATAGGGTTTTCAATGGTGGATTGTTTCGGGATTGTATCAGGAGTGGGCTGCCAGATCTTTCTCCCTAGTCTGTTTGAGTCTGGAAGCTCAGCTGACACCTGTCCACCATGGGTGGCTTTGCTGGTATGTGAGATACTGGTGGCATAACTTTCAGCATCACGGCAGCATGCAAGCCCCTACAGCATGACAAGCTGACAAACACGTGGGGGCATTTAGCCTAGTGCCTGGCATATTGTGAGTGCTAGAGAGCCTTAGCCACTGTCACTTGGCTCTGGCCCTGACCAGATCTTTTTGTTCCCTACTGCTGACCTCTCTCCCACCTCCACCTCTCCAGGCAGGTTTCTGAGGGCCCACCCTCCTGCTGCCCACCCTCTTCAGGCTTTTCCCTGCTGAAACTCCTGTGGCTTTCTCCTTACTGGTAACCTGGTACTTTTGCTCAAGGGATTCTTGGTTCCCTTGCTCAGGCTGGTGGACATTGGCTTTCTTCTCTCCCGTGTTTCCTAGGTAAAAGCGCTCCTCAGAAGATTTGCTTGAGTCTTTCATTCTTCTGCACCCTTGACTGTTTCCCCCAAGATTCCCACACATGGGTGGATGTCTCGGATAGAGAGGGCCCATGGCAGCCACCACGCTGTCCCTGAAATCATCATCACTCTCACCTTCGAGACTATGGCTACTCAGCCATATTCGATGGTGGGTTCTCTCCTGAGGTCCTTGCTTTGGTTGCTTTTCTCTCCCTTCCAGGCTTACAAGGTACAGCCCTGTTTGCACCCCAACTGTGGATATGCTTGCCTATCAGTTGTTATGATTTTCCCCTGGGTGACCAGCCACAGGCCCACTGTGTCTGAATCTCGGGGGCTGCTCAGCCTTAACAGAACATCCTAGTATGCTGCCTTGAGTTATGGGTCCCAGGACCTCACTTCTATCTTCGTAATTTTGCTCTCTGTAGCTATACCATGAGGGCAGATCTGCTTATGGGATAAATCTTTTGAAGGCAACTAACATTTTTTGGAGTCTTATTTCCCTAGACAAGCATCTTTAATTGCTTCTGTGATCCACAGCGCTGTACGTGTTACAGCTTCTAGCTCAATTACATTCTGATGGGTGCTTCTTGGGTAGGCTGCAGTTTATTATGGCTGATGTTTTTGGATGATGAGGGAGTGATGAGGGAGATATTTTTGATCAATCTGGCTGTGTGTGTGTGTGTTCACAGGCATGAGTGCGAGCGTGTACCTCCTAAATCATACACTGTTAGTGCCTGACAAATTCACTCAGACATACAGTTGGCTTTAGTAAAACTAGAGTCCCTGATTGCTAGTATTCTTAACAGTGCCTCTGCTAAACATTTGCCTGATCAAATCCACTTTAAATATTCTCTGGCCATCTGCCATATTGCTTAACAATGGGCTATCCTTGCATACTGAACCTCAGACATAGCTACTTTGTTTTGCTTGGAATGCCTTTAAAGTGAAATTTGAATCGGTAACAACTGCATGTGTTGGCTCTGCAAAAGAGGCTGTACCAATTCACCTTTTCAAAACTTACTATTTCTTTCCTGCTGCTAAGACAGTTATTGAGTATCTTAATCAGCTTTTGCAGCAGTCATTTCCAGTGGCACTTCCACTGACTCTTTATTGACCCAGCCCAAAGTTGATGGGATGGGATGTATCCTCCTCCCACAGGAGGCAGGGGAGTCCCACGCAAGGTTTATGCAGTTCTGATAAGGGAAGATGAGTAGTTGTGATGACAATATCTCAGAGCCCCTCCTATGTACCAGGCAAAGCAATTTCATATTTTAGGCGATTTTTTTTTCAGGCATGGACAGAAGTCTGTCCATCTGAGCTATAAGCTTAAAAAGAGTCTCATGTGTTCATCCTTGTGCTTCCACAATGAACTCTTTGAAGATTTAAACACTGATTTCCTCTAAATGAAAAATTCCTTTGCTTTGGACACCAATAAGAACAAAACAAAGAGAATTTGCTTTATCTTTGTTTGCTTGAAATAAATAATTCTAGAACAAATAACAACAAAAAACATCAAACCAAACCAAACCAAACCAATACAAAAAAAAACACACTCTGGTGGATAATTAGCTTTTATCTAGTCACAAACAATATTCCTACTTTAAAAACTCTCTCTCTCTCTCTCTCTCTCACACACACACACACAGATTTTGCCTTAAGAGCAAAACGTGATATTTCCCTTCCTTTGTCCCATCACCCTTTCTTGTTGCCGCCTCCCCTCCTCTTTGTTGTTGTTATTGGGTGCCGTTGAGTCGAGTCCGACTCATAGCGACCCTACGTACAGCAGATTGAAATACTTCCTGATTCTGTGCCAGGCAAACGATCTTATTTATGTTTAAGCCCATTGTTGCAGACACTGTGTCAATCCATCTGGTGGAGGGTTTTCCTCTTTTGCGTTGACCTGCCACTCTTCCAAACATGATGTCCTTCTCCAGGGATTGTTCTCTCCTGACTACATGTCCGAAATATGTAAGACGCAGTTTGGCCATTCTTGCTTCCAA